>APFE030097354.1:0-13211 GCA_000404065.3 Pinus taeda
AGTTGTTTCATATACTCCTTGGTCTGTATGTTGAATATGTTTTATTTTATGAGATATTCAGGTGCTATTTAATTGTTTTATTGTTAGTGAATGCAGGTTTTGAAGAGAAGGAGGAGCTCATCCGGATCGACGAGGTTGGACTACTACAACAGTGTTGGACTACAGGTAGGATCTAAAACACTTGATTTCTTGTATGGTAAATGCATATTTAGAGAAGGATTGCTCTTAATTGTCTTGTTTGTCACTAGAAAACCTTAGGTTTCTAGGGAGGTTGGTTTTGTCCGCAAGATTAACTCTTTCCGCATGACAACATTGATGTTCAGTATCAGTTTGTTAGGGATATGATTGAAGACAAAAAGGTGTTGCTGGTAAAGGTGGACACTTTGAAGAATACTGTAGATGCATTGACAAAATTTATGAGCTCTGAGAAGTTCTCTTGGTGTAGAGAAATAATGAGCATTGTAGGGATTTATAATGAATAAGCTCTCCTCTGGCCCCCTATGGAAAGAAAACAACAAGTTGGAGAATGTTGGGTTGTGTTATATTTTTTCCATGACTAGCAACCCTAGTTAACCGGGGGGTTAGAAGGGCGGCGAAGCCCCCCCTTTGTTGCACCGATTGCATAGTGAGGTGGTCACAGGGGGTTTGAGGGTGGTGGTTAGCAACCCTCTATGGGGTCTAGGGCAGCACCCCGAGGAATTTTGTTTTTGGACCATATATTAGTTGGGCGTACCTACCTATGGTTTTATGAATGGTTTTCTCCATGGTTTTTGGCACGATGGTTTGCGGACCATGGCATTGGATGCTTCAGAATGTATATATATGTATTTTAACATTGAAAGGAAGATAATGGAAAATGAAGCTCCTAGTCCCGGTTTGGGTATCCAGGGGAAGATATCTACATATATGTGTTTTATGTGTTATGCTCTCGCAATGTTTATTTTTTATTCTTACAATTTGTATTCAGGTAATTTCTGTATGAGGTTAAAACCTACATCACAATGTTGTATAGATTTGCATCATTTCATTATATTTGAATCCACTCTTTGGTATAGTGACACCATGTATGCAAACACAAAACTAAATTCCATTTGATTCATATATGCAGTACCAAGTGAGATTGACAATCCACCATTTCCTTTCTCCAACTGTATCTATCTATTCTTCCCATAAGAAGACAACCATAACATAAAAAAATGGAAAACCACATCATGCATAACCATATTATGTACCATCCATGTGTTTCAAATAAATTATTCTAAATACATCTAGCATGTCTATAGCATGCTACAACCATACATACAAAACTAGGGGGCATATATTCCACTACATCTCCTCATCATCCTTTGGAGGATCTTGTTCCACTTGGTCCAATATGTTTGAATCACTTATTCAAGCACTTGCAACACAATGGCGCTCCACAAGTGCCTCCTACTAAGAGACATCATCCCCACCTTTGCATACTAGATTAGTCCCCTCCATCAAATATGCTAGGGGGGAAGTATCCCATGTTTGGGGGCATGATGGTTCCCCCCTTATTCACCTTCTCACTTGATTAACATAACTCATGGAATAGACCCCAATGATCTAGGTATTGTAACTTATCCTCTTATTAATTGCATAGTTTGTCCTACCGGCCTAACTGGTGAACCATATACACATCGTGTATTTTAGATACTTGATACAATATCTTCAAACTTTTTACTTTGTGTGATGCCACACTTACCACATAGTTCTCATGTTTGATGTCATGGGAGGGGATGATCCTACACCTTCGCTAGTAGCTTGTTCCTATATTCATCTTCTTACCTTGATTCTTCATCAGGAACCATCTTTTGAAGAAGCATTAAGGCCATCTTTAGATAAGGAAGGCCACCTACCCAAAAGTTGAAGATCCTAATTCCAATGGCTGGTTTTTCTGCTACGATCTCCACAATATTTAGGGTCTTCTCCTCCTCTCCAAATTCTCTAACAACTCACTATACAAATCAATTCAATTTGGGGGCAAGAATCCCTTTAATAGGAAAAAAACTTAGCTTTTCCATCACCCATTGTGACAAAACTATATCTCAGTTTGATGAACCGCCAATGCCATTTGGAATCTCTCACCAAGTTATATAATGTGTCTGCCTTTGTTTTTGGTATTTTGACACTTCACCAGGAAACAATTTTTTCCATGATGTCTCACTTTGTCGCCTATTAAAATAGAATTTCTTCATTTTAGAAATCTATAATATCATACCACTTTACTTGCACATTGGTTGACTCATGTGTCGATTTTCGTCATGAGTAACCATAATTTGCTCATGTTTTTCATGGTCCCCTTCGGACCTCCCCCATCTGATAGCATCATCAATTCAACCTTGTTTAGAGCATATAAAATGAGCCATCCTTGCATCTATGGAGTCTATTTGGAGTCCCCTTGTGTCCAGCTATAGTGTTCCATAAATATTTTTGTTGCATCCATCCCATCATCTTAATATTTTTCCTCTAGATATACTTCTATGTCTTTGAACAACCCACGTCTGAGTAATTGACCATCCCCTATGGAATCGAGTTAGTCGTTGCCACGTCAGCCATGCATATTATTATATGAAAAGGGAATTCATCAACACACCACTCATCTTGTTTTATTTCATCACCATCCCTAGTGTTATTCCATCATGCACTCTACTATGATACCTCATGCCTTTGTTAAGGATTCCTCATTGCCTTAACTCTGGAGGGGACCCTTCTATTGACTTCAGCACATTTATCCCAGAAGTGTGGTCTAGAGGGTAGTGTACCTTGCTTCCAACCTTAATATTTATTAGGTGACTTAGATGAAGCAAAGGGAATCATAATTTCCTTTTGACTTGGTTGCTTCTCCCATGCTTGACACAAAATCATTATCCCATGCTTGAGAATGGTACAATTGATGGTTCAGTGATCCAGATGATTATCTGAGTGGTTCTCAGGTGTTTGTTAGATGACTCAGACCTCATGAAGGGGTGGCCCTTCAGGTAGGCCCCCACATGCTCATATGTGTGTATATGTTGATCCAGCCTGAGATGTAGTTCCACAAATGTGATGGTTTCAGTTTCAGTCGCTTGCAGTGCTCACAACATGCACCTCTCCTTTAGATGATTTGTTCAAATCTTCAATTCCCTTTCCTATGCAGTCAGGATTATTTGGTTGTGATTCCCCCTCATCATTTCAGATTGAGTGGCATTATGTCTCATATACTCATATGTTATTATATTCAATCCTCGTCTATGTCTTTCTAGGAACATTATGTATATAGGATTCATTGTATTCGTTTCTATCCCATTGATTCTAGCATACCATGTATTTTATCGCTCATTTTCACATTGTTGGGCTCACTATTATTATTTGTAATCAGATATCTCATCAGGTATGGTTATGTCTCCCTTGCCTCTTTTGAGATCATGTAATCCAACATAAAAGGAGACTTCTATCAGTTTAAGCGGTTTTGTCCCCCTCATTTCTTACCTTCCTTGCATTGCTCTCCTCTCTCTCTCTCTCTCTCTCTCTCTCTCTCTCTCTCTCTCTCTCTTTCTCTCTCTCTCGCTTTGACTCCCATTTGGTGTCTCATGGTAGTATAACCTACAACATATTTTGGTCATACTATTTTCTCCTAACACTCATATGTTGTGGGGTAATCTATTATGACAAAAAAAATATCACCTAACCATTTCTAACTAGGTGGATCGAAATACAGAATTAGAACTAATTTTACCATAGTAAAATCATTTTCAAAATGGAAAATGATTCAGTAAACGACTTTTTATTAAATTATTTCTGAATAAAATTAAAAAACCACATGAGAATCATTCAATAAATCATTTTTATTTAATTTTCTTTAGGAACAATTATTAAATCATTATTTGATAATTATTCATTGTCGCATTTGACTAAATCGGCTAGGAATAACTGAATAAATCACTCTTTATTTATTATTTCTTAATTCTATTATTAGAATAATTGTTAAAAATAAATATTTAGTAATTATTTCAATTTCACACCATTCTTAACCCTTGAAAAATAATTAATAAATCATTTTATTTGTTTATTATTTCTAAATAAAGATATTTGACCATTTTGAATATCTTTTCCCTCTCAAAAAAATATAATAAGGTATTCCTAACAGTTAGATCTTGATTTGGTCAATATTATTTTAATGTTTTCCATTTTCGAGATCAACCCAATACTTTGTTATAAAAAAGAGGGTTTTCCATTCATTCATCACCATGATCATTATTATTTTTATTTTAAATAATCGTTTGCTATTTGTATTCCAAAATAGAAGATTGAGGAGGCTAAACTCCTTTGTTACAAGGCATTATGCCCGAGAAGCAAATTATGGAAATATTAAAAGGAAGACAAAATTCCTCTTTGCTTCTGTCATTCTTGACTTTTGGAAAACTTGAACAAGTATAGATTCTAATAAACTGAAATAGTAAGAAACGGAATTTGCATCACATGCTTAATCTATGTTTATATGACTGATTTGGTGGGCTATAGATTCTTCAGGATTACCTTTAACTTTTGTGTTCCTTAGATTTTGAGAGCTGGTGCTGGGGGCGTTACTTTTTTCCATGATGAACTTCAAAATGTCGATGGACTCTTGGACATGGCTACATCTATTTGGGAGGTCATTGAACTACTCCTAAAGGGAAGAAACTCTGTGGAGAAAGAGATTGAGGTCAGCCTCATGCTTCCCCTTAGTGATCTAGGCATGGGTGTCGATTTTGGTGTCCAAAATCTTCTGATCAGCACAGATTTGTTGCAATTATGCTTACAGGTCGGCACAGTGAAGGCAGTCTTCATTTCTTGCCATTACATATGGCCAGTCTAAGCTCTTCATGCGCTGTGAGATCAGAGAGATGCAATATTGTTGTACCAACGTGCCTGAGAAGAAGAAATTTAGAGGAAGAAGGATAGTATAGAGGGAAGGGGAACGAAGGCTCGAACCTAAAGAATAGTTGAGAGAAAATGACAAATGATGCAAATGGTGTGAATGCGGCTGGGGAGAAGAGGAGATGTGGTACTCAGTGAAGGAGAGTGCGGTTATGAAGGCAAGCTCTCAAAAAGGGGTAAGGGAGAATGGGGTGGAAGTCATGGGAGAAATGCGAGGAGGATCACGGGAGAGGAATGAGTGGAACAGAGCAGCATGGGCGATGGGAAAAAAAGGAGATAAGCAGATCATTTCCAGAGATTTGATGGTCAAATCATCATGATAGTGAATTTCAATGTGGATTTTACCAGTGATCAGGACCTGATTCTGATTGAGGACGCTACGAGTGTCAGTGATAATTGATTTGTTGCGAGCCATTCTGATAATTGATTTGTTTCTGATCATGGCAGTTAATGTTGGGATTCAATGGAGTTGCATAGAAGATTACCTATGGATCTGGTGCAAGCTCTATTGGAACATGTGTTGGCCTCCTTGTTGAAGGATCGAAGAACATGGAAGAAATGGATATCTATCATTTGCTGTGAAAGAGCTTGACACCGTTTGATAGTTTGTTGTAGGGGCACATTAGTGGAACTTCAGTTGTGAACCATTAGACTTATGATTTTGGCCAAGTCTCTAAGGACCATTGCAGTGTTTATGCCAAGTTTCTAAAGCTTGATGAGCCCTTGGTATAGTGCGAGAGATTTAGCCCTGTTATTGGAGAGGGGACCTAATCCCCATTCATAGGTCATTTTGATATCTCCGTTCGCATTCCAAATGATTCAACCAGCCCCTGTTGTTCTTGGATTAGATTTGGAGGCCCCATCGAAGAAGAGGTAGTGGGTGTTGCTATTTATGAGCCAATTGAAGAACTCCTCATATTTCAATCTTATTTTCCAACTGTGATTAGAATTGCTGAACTGGCTACTAATGTTACTCCTACCTTGGTTGATATTACTTTTATCCAAGAAATACCCTATAAAATTCCTTTCTTCAACATAGAGGTCAACAATGTCAATTTTCTTTTGACTCTTGACTGAGATGGTTTCCAAAGTAAGGCCCCTTGCCTTGTTACATAATTTCCTTTTGTTGGTTTCTTTGTATTTGAAGACCATGCGATTTCTTACCAACCATATGTTCCAAAGAAGCAGATAGGGAAGGCATCCCAAACTCTTTTAGCTATATTTTTCTTCTTTTGTTGCCACAAATAGTTATTCTTCCAAATATGTAGAACTTCAATAATGGAGTTTTTATGGGTTCCAAGGGACATGGGTGTTAAAGGAGATTTCTTTCCAACAGGCAGTGGGAAAGGGGCAAGTGATGAAGAGGTGTTGGATGGTTTCTTGCACAACCTCCAGATTTTAGAGCAAACTCTGTTAGGGATATCATAATCCAAGAGGTTTTGTCTTGGATAGTTTAGATATTTGGCTTCCAACACCCTTTTCCACCAAGTATATTGGCCGCTAATGAATCTCCAAACGATCTTGCCACAAAAATCCAAATTTAGGAGTTTGGGAGATCTGATTCCTAAGCCTCCACGATCTTGGGTTTGAATGACCTGCTTCCAATTTATAAGATTGTACTTCCTTTTTTCATTTCCCCCCCTTGCCAAAGAAAATTATGGAGGATGACTTCCATTTTTTGATGAAAATTAGCAGGAGCTTACAGTAGCATGAACTGGTATAAGGGAAAACAAGAAAGACTTGTTTTCAGGGGTACTAGGTGGCCTGCTTGATTCAGCCAAGTGAAACCCCATTGCTACACTTTCCTTTTCATTTTATCTATGATAGTATCCCACACTACAGCTTTTAGAGGACCAGCACTCACTAGCATGCACAGATAAGTGAAATGCCCCCAGTCTAATTTGCAAGGGACCCCAAAAGTGCTGGTAATGTTATGAAGAACTTGAGCAGAAGTGTTCCAACCATAGATGCAACTTTTGAGATGATTGACCATGCCTCCTAAGTAGTTCATGTATTTTTCTAGGAGGGCTTTGGAATGGCGGGATATTATATTGGAGGCTCCTCCCACTAACAGTGTATCATTAGCAAATTGAGAGTGGTTTATGTTTTTGACTCCATTCCCAAATTTAATACCTATGATAAGACCGACACGCCGATTGTAGTCGAAGGCTTTACTAAAGGACTCAATGATCAAGATGAATAGGTAAGGAGAAAGAGGACATCATTCTCTGAGCCCTCGAGAGGATTGGAGGGACGGCCCTGGTCTGCCATTAACAAGAGGAGAGATCCAAGGACCTGTTATGCAAGCTTTGACAAGGTCAAGGAAGGGTGCAACTAACCCCATTTTCTTTAGAACAACAAGGAGGAATGAGTGTCTACCTCTGTCGAAGGCATTTACTAGGTCCAATTTTAGAATGAAACCTTTTTCCTTTCTAGATTGGCTGGAATGTATATCTTCTTGGAAAAGGAGAATTGCATCAAAAATTTTCCTATTGGCCAAGTAGCCTCCTTGATTTTCAGAGATGAGTGAGGCAAGCAGATGTTTAAGACGAGAGGTGAGGATTTTGGTCAGAATTTTGTAAACGGAATTGTAAAGAGAAATGGTCCGAAATTGGGAGAAGGAGGGAGGTCGATTCTCTTTAGGAAGGAGGGCAAGATGGGTGGCACTGGTGAAACCTCCAATTTTACCCTTGTTTTGAGTCCATTTTATCATTTTTACCAAATCTTTTTGGATTATTCCCCAATAAACTTGGAATAAGCGGGTGGGGAAACCATCTGGGCCAGGAGCTTTATCTAATTGGACCGTCCAAATAGCTCTTCTTATTTCTTCTTCTTCGATCTCCTTGATCAAGTTTTCATTGACTTCCTTGGTGATCTTAGTGGGGAGGTGTTGCAGTAGATCTGAGTAATCTTCCACGTCTTTCATTTCTATTAAAAGAGCACTATAGTGATCTAAGGCTGCCTTTCTAATAGCACCTTCAGTGGTTTGGACATTGCCTTTAGCATCGATGATGGAGCAATGGCCTGCTTTTGAAAGAAAGTGGAATTTTTGTCTCCTCCTTGCAGCCATAGCTGCCTTGATTTTACTCTCCACTTTTTCTCCTCCACTCTATTGGCATGATATAGCTGGAAGTAGAGATCACCTTCAATTGCTTTGTATTCATGGGAGAGACCTCATTCCTCTGTTATGCTGTGATTTTTTTCTAATTTGCTTTTTATCTCAGTTTGTCCTTCTGAGGTTTTGTGCAACAGTTTTTTGCCCATTCCTTCAAGGCATATTTGGTCCTTTTTAATTTATTTTCCCATATGTACCCCAACTATCCTTCTATGTGCTAATGCCATGTGCTTTTGACAATCTATTGGACAACAAGGATGCTACTCCACAGTGGGTTGTTTTTAAAAGGTATGGGCCCTAAGGAGCAGTGGGCTTCGAGAACAAGAGTTGTGGGGTAATGGTCAGATGTAGAGTAGGGGAGAACGATGGCATAAGTAACAGAGTAAGATGAGAGGAGCATGACATTCACCAAAATCCTATCAAGCCTTTCCATGATATTACCTTTGCCCAGTCTGTGATTATTCCAAGTGAACCTATGATTTTTTGGAACAACGTCCATTAGATCGTCATCCTGCATGATGGTATCCAACTGCGATCTATAGGGGTCATGAGAAAAGTAGCCTCCTTTTTTCTCATTGGAGTGGAGAAGGGGATTGAGGTCTCCACCAAGAATAATATTGTTGTTTTCTTCTTCATTTATGTTTGTTTTGACGGAAGTCCAGCATTGCTCTTTGTCTCTAGAGTGGATTCGTGCATAGTTGTTATAGATGACAATCCTTTGGTTATCTATTAAATTCTCTAGTATGATTTTAATCCAGTATTGGCTAACTATATCTGTTGTATGATTCCAAATGTTGTGGTTCTAGAGGGTTTCAATTCCCCCAGAGGCACCCCTTGATTCACTTATGCATCTATTATACTGCTTTAGCTGACCAATGATTCCCTTCATTTCTTGGTGTCCTTGTTTTGTGTCTTGTAGCAATAGGATTTCTGGCTTTTCATGTATTATAGATCTCTTAGGGCAACTATTTTGGAGGGGTGCCCTAGTCCCCTGCTATTCCAAGATAGAACTTTCATCATTGAGTGAGATAAGTACAGAGAGTTGCTCACCCTCCTTGCTCCTTGTGTGCCGCTTCTTTATTGTTTTTCCACAAAATGTAAGTTTCTATGGGGTTCTGAGTACCCATGACAATATCCTTTTGAGAATTTTCATCTCTTTGTTGCTTTGTGGACTTCCTTCCTCGTCCTTGTTTTTTTTGTATGTTCATAGTTAAACTGTGCTCTTTAGAAGAACTCTTGGTAGATCTAGAAGAGGGAGGATCAAGGGGAAAAGAGGAAGAGATAAGTAGATGGGGGGTGGGCTCAATGGCATCAGCTTGGGACAAGGAAGGGGGTTTGTCTTCAGGGGGAGAAGGTACAAAAAGGATTAAATGAAGTAGGGGGAGGGAGAGGATGGGCTAGGGAGGGGGTGGAAGAGTGAAGGAGAGATGAGGTGGAGGAGATGGTTACATTAATTTTGGGAGGGGCAGCTTCAGGGTTTTCCTTGGGGTTGGGGGCAGTCTTCTTTCTCTTGATCGTTTCCCATTGCTAATCTTGTGAAATATTTTCAACATCAACTAAAATAGAGCAGTGATTTGAAAAATGGCCATATTCGTGACATACCTAGCATTTAAATGGGATCTACTCATAGCCTAGTTGTTGGATGTGCGTCCAGTCATCCACTTTGAGCTTGATGGCCTCAGGAAGGCTTTTGCGGAGATCAACCTCAACACATATGCAGGCGCAGGCTTGCATGTTATCTTTTAGCTCACTACAGTCAATGAATATTCCAACAGCATTCCCGAAGGCTCGAACCAATTCATCTCCCCAACAGTGGAGAGGAAGGTGAGGGAGCCGAACCCAAACTGGGACTATGCTAGGGAGATCCATTTCAAGGTTGAAATCTGGAGTCCATTTGTCGAGGTATAAGCCTCTGGAATCCATGAAATATTGTCCGTTTCTAAACATTAGATCCTTATCTTCTCTTGATTCAAAATGGAAGCTGAAATACCCTTTCCCATAGAAGAGGATGGATATTTTGCCTTGTATTTTATCAGAGAAGTTTCATTGAACCCATCTTTGCACTATCTTCAGAGAGGGCCATAGACCAGTGAATTGTCCGATAATACCTTGTTCTGCTAATGAAAGTGTTGTATTGCGAGGAAGTGCTGGAGGAAGGATTACCTCTTGCAAAACATATAGCTTCTTCACAAACTTAGAGATTGTTGGGCGAGGGCGCTGTGGGGGCAAGGATTTAACCAGGGCGGAGAAGGCCTATTGGGCAGCAGCCACCTCTAGGGTTGCATCTAGAGGGGCCATGGCTAGGGGCTGAAGGCTGAGAGAGCTTAGCAGTAGCGTGACCTAGCAAAGTGAATGTAGAGCATTTTTTTTTCAAGATTCACACATTCAATGAGATATTGTTATGAATATAAACAATTAATCATTAATAACATCACCATGATCATTATTATCATCACCAATATCGTCTATTTTTATTTGAGCTCCCACTTTAGTTCTCCACATAATTTTATGTTTTTCACATATTGAGCGAGATAATTGATTGCTGAAGCACCAAGGAAATCCAGCGACCCATCCCATAGAGGGGGATTTGCATACCCTTTTGTAGATATCCTTCACTAGGTGTTATCAATAAAATATTTATTATTCATTTTGAAAGTCTTTCCATTTGGGTTATTACATTGGATATATATTGTTGTTCATTGTTTTAGATTCCATCTTTTGTTCTATAGTAGGTTTTTTCTAGTTTAATTATTGTATATATGAAGTGTAAGCACCCACAAATTGTTGTTAGGGTCATGTGTCACCAATGACTTGAGTGGAATATTTTTGGTACACCTTCCAAGAAATTTCACACTAACAAAACACCTTCCCTCCCTCTACAGTAGAAGAACCTTAATAAACCTACAACCAAACATTCACCAGGAACACTTACCTACTTTTCACAAAGGCACATACACACTTCTCTCTCTTGTTGATACCTAAAGCCAAGTAAAATCTAAAAGAATATATGTAAACTAGGTCTATACTCTAGATGGGAACCTATTCCAAATTGTGTGAGGTTTAATTATCACTTCACGTAAGGGATAATCCCTTGGCTGAAAGATTTCTAGCACCCATCAACGAATGCGCTAGAAGGAGTGCTAGATGACACATCGTGCCCATTGAGTCTGTTTTGAATCTCTTACCTTAAATGGTTCATCATGAAATCATATTCCTGAGGTGTTTTTCTAACATATCACCTGGTAAAATTTTAATCCTCGATGAGCCTTGTTATCACTTGTCTCAATTCAAGTTTGATGGTGAGGATGGAACATCCATAACTAGGCATATTTCCAATTTTCTTAAGTTATGTGAATATTACAAAATCAATTATGAAGATTTTGGTTATGTGGCTTTTTTCTTCACCATTGAAGGTCATATTAATCGATGGTGTCATAACTTACCATCTACTTCCATCCATTTTTTTCATCATTTTCTCAAGGAGCTTTCTCAAGCCGTCAATAGGTATGATTACTTAGATGTTTATAAAAGAACCAGTCATCTAAGAATGAATCCTAATGAATAAATTGAGGATTTCTCTAATCGATTAATTCACCTTTGTTATGAATTTCCCGGAGAAGACACAAATTGGGATTTATTTAAGCACATGTTGGAGCGTTTGATTCATATCTCTTTGCATAATGAATTTGAACCCCATGATGTTTCTACTTCCCCAACTTTGTAAATCATGAAGCACCTCTAATTTCAGAGGAGGAACCTATTACTCCTTTTGTTCCTTGTCCTCCTCCTTTTCCTGTACCAGTGAAGGTCCCTCCTCATAATGATAATAAATGTGGTTAATATGTAAATCAAATTCCTAATCCATGTTATTATCCTCCTTCTAATTTTCATTATTTAGGTCTAATGGAGGAAACCCTAGAATGTCTCATGAAGCCTATCGTGAAGACTAATTCTTCCACTCCTTGAGGTGATACTGGAATTTTTAACTTCAATCCTAAATATTGTTCCACTAAAAATATATTATTTAAGGAACATCTTTCACCCTCTATCATCTACATGCCATTACCGTTCGTATCATGATCCACTTGATCAATCTAGGCCACCAACTAATTATTCACACTCTCTTGGCTTTCAAGTTGTTGGTTCAAATTTATTTCATGTACAAGGAAGTCACATTATATAGGTAGAGGGACAAGAAAGAGAAGAGAACTTTCATCTTTCTTCTCTTTTTGAAATTTCTCCATGTTAGGATAATGATTTTCCATCCTTGATTTCTTTTCAATCTAAGAATCTTGATGATGAATCAAATGAATTTTTCTTACCTAATCAATCTGAAGTCTTAGACGACAATAATTCTAATGATGATGAATTTGTTGATGAATGTGATGATGAATTCCCAAGTGCGCCAACTAATCTTTCAATTTCTCAAGGAGATTATGTTTCAAAAGATCTAGATCTTAAATCTATTGCGGTCAAACAAAATTTTATTTTGAACACTTCTTCCTCTTCGCCTACCTATCCTTCATGATCTACTTTTTACAATGCATCAACTTTCAATGGATACTCTTAATAATCTTTGTTGCGGGATAATATCCCCTAAGGTTCTTGGGTGGAACCTTAGCAGACTGAAAGTTATCTAAGTCAGGAAACACACACGCACACAACCGTTTATGCTATAAAAACTACTTCTAGGATGAGAGGGGCATACCTGAAGTCCTACGTTTGGGTAGTTACTCAAGGGTGCAAACCCTTCTTCACGTCCCTTCCGCTCCTTGGTCCTGTAAAAACCACAATTCCACAAACTACAACAGTATATGGACAAGATTTTACATAAAAAATGATCTTTATGTTATATGAGAGATGAGTTAGTTACAAACTTATAAACATCTATTCAAGTATGAACTTCACATATCAATATCATTAACACAAAGGAAAGAGCGTTTTGGGAACAAGGCGTGTTTCTTTATTAGATAAATAAAATAAGATGGAAAAAGAGCAATATCACCTGACTCTGCTTCTGCAGGCTCAAAGCTCAGCCTCCTTCTGGATCCGTCCCGCCTCAAGCCACTAGTAGGTCACCTTCCATTACTCACTCCAAGATGTGATGGGAAAGAATGAACATCCAAACACAAAAGGAAACAAGGGTTTCCTTTACAAGATGGGGGAAGTGCAGAAG
>APFE030097358.1:0-13923 GCA_000404065.3 Pinus taeda
TGCTTCCTCATCTGCTTGATGTATTCAACCATTTTTCTGTGAAGCTCACAATAAATGCTCCTGGATTTTTGATAGACCCCTCGCTAAATAGATTATCCCAAGAGCTAGTTGCCTTGATGACAACTCACATGTAACAGAACAAGTATATGGTAACTAGATGAATCCACAAATCAGTTCAGAAGTGAAAAAATGATGGGTTAAAGGTTTACAACTCAGAATTAGAAATTTGATACAGGGAGATTGTTGGCTTTAAGGATTAGGTGTTGTCCTTGATGGAAACCCACATGATGAATTGTCCTTGATGACAACTTATTTGATGAAATGGAATCCTACCTGATAAGTTGTCTTTTGATCCACTTGTTAAAAGTTAACAAGATGTGTTTACATATATGACAAAATGCATGATAGTTCAAAGGAATTAATTCAGAAGAATGATAAAGTTGAAAGTTCAAGAAATATATGTGGGTTCTATTAAGCCAAGTCGTCTATGCACATGAATTCAATGAAGAAAAATAGCATATGGCTTTTTTCACCATGGTATTGTAAATACCAGGGGTTCTTACCATGGTATTTGGCCCATAGTAATGAGCTCGACAAAGAATATTGATCCTGTCAAAGAATGCCATTAGCATAATTATGGTTTTGACACAAAGTATTTAAAAAGGCTAAAACTATATAAAGAGATGAAGATCAAAGTGCTAAGTGTGCAAGTGATGGAATTCTTATGAAGAGTTAGATAAAAAAAAATATGCATGTTATTGGTTTTGATGCTTTGCTTGATCTAAACTAAGTATGCACCTCAGAGTTTGATGATGGATGAAATCCAGTGGATTTGAAATAATTATGCATGAATGAACACAATGATGGATCAAGATCGTGAGATTGAAATGAACTTTCATTGTATTATCTACTCATGGATTGACTAGATCTATGTACAGGTGCAAGTTTTTATCTTTGAATATTATGATCTACGTCTTTTTGAAGTTTTGAAGAGCTACACAATTTTAGGTCAAAATGTGCAGATATATACACTGGTTGGTCTCAAGAAAAGTGTGTATACACGCGGGTTTGCCTCTACAAAGTAGTGTATGCAAAGTAAGGGTTTATGTTCATAAATGAGTGATTAATCTGATCTATGTTGCTACTTTTATATTGTCTGTCAATGATGTCCTCATCTTTGATCTAGGTTAAATGATAATGTATGAAGTAGATCTAATAGAATGATGAAGTTGAACATGGTTATGAATAGTGTCAAGATTACTTGTTGATTATGAAAGAAGATTAGGTTTAGTTTTGTGATTGGTTCAGAGTGTTGCAGTAGATTTGAGTGTGACTCGGTATTCCTTTTAGAATTATAGTAGTCAAGTTTTCAGTTTTCACTATCTTAAGATCTGTACACGGGTTTCTCTCCTAAAAAATGTGTATGCACGCGGATTGCCTCAAGTGAAGTAGTGTATGCATTTTGGAATTTGAATTATCAGGACTGCAGTTTATTTTGTATGTTGATGCAGTATTTTGGGTTCAGTTCTGTGCACTGGTTACATTGATATTATTGTTCCAGTTGATTAGTTGAATTTTGATTAAGTGTCAGTTGATTGGGTTTTGAGTGAATGATTGATTGGTTGATTCACAAATTGATTCAGTTGTGTTGGAGGTTTCAGTGATTGATTGATTCAATTGTGTCAGAAGTTCCAGTGGTTAGTTGTTTCAGAAATTGATGATTTGGGTTTCAATTATGTCAGATATTAATGATTGGGTTTCAGAGATTAATTGATTCAGTTGTGCCAGAGATTGATGATTGTGTTACAGTGATGAGTTATAGTTTGATTATTGATATTGAGCTTAAATACTGATAATGGGTCTAGTCTGAAAATTTGATGAAACGTGACCTACAGGTTATGATGTGTTGAAGCAGGTGGATCTAGTGTGAAAATGCATGAAATGTGGTCCATGAATGTTGCTGAGGGTTAGAGCCTTTAGTGAGGAATTTGAAGCTTCCTGCCAGTAGTTGTTGGTGATCAGGTTAGAGGGTTGGAGCTCCCTTCCAGTAGCAGTTGGATAATGAGTGAAGGTTGTAGTCTTTTGCAGGCTGGTGCCTGTGTATTGGTACAAGTTTACGCCAATACAAGAACCATGAGGTTGCAACTTCCTTCCAATAGGAGCTGGAGAAAAAACGAAGGTTGTAGCCTTCTGCAGGTGGGTGCCTACATATTGGTATGAATCTTCACTAGTACAAGGTTGTAAAAAACTTTCTATTTATATTAAAAAGAATAAATAGACAACAACAATAGGGGGTTTCCTCTCGCATTGGGTTTCCACCTTAAATCTTGGTGTTCATGTGCGTTGCTTATGCGTGATGGTTTATTTTGTTATTACAACACGTTACTATTTATCTAATGTTTAATAAAGTACTCATGCACTGGCTAAAGACCAACATATGTGAATTAACTGAATCATAAGTTCACTATATATAAGCTAGTTGTTTTAAGAACAATCACGTACAAAAGCAGGTTCCTTTCAGTAAGTCATGTATAGAAATATGAATATGAAATGTAAAAATAATTTATTTGAAAATCCCCTTCTCAGTATTTTTACCAACAATTGGCATCAGAGCAGGTCCTTTGGCAGAAGCTTGATTTCTTGAAGGAGATCCATCAAGACAATGGGAAAGAAGAAAAAGAAGAAAGAAACTCAAAAGAAGAAGACATCACAAAGAAGCAATGATAGTGTTAGAGATGATTGGCTATTAGATGGAAGCAAATATTCAAATTCAGAATCACCTCAGAATCAAGATGAATAAGAAAAAGAATTATCAGGTATTGATTTTTGCACCTCTGGTGATACCCTTATGTATTCATGCAATATTGAAGATAATGAATGTGACAGTGAAACAACTAAATTTTCTCTTATGGGTGAAAGTGAAAGAAATCTAATAGAGGTATAAGTTAAAAGGCTCACAGATAAAATTAGAGATCAACAAGATCTATTTGATAAAAGGGAATGTACCTACAAAGAAGAGGTTACCAGGTTAAAAACTCAGTTGGAGGAAGGAAACAAAATAAGGAAGCCGTTCAAGGAAAATGAAGATCAATGTCAAAGACTGTAGGATGAAGTGACATCATTGAGAAATCAAGTGAATGAAAAGGAGACAACAATCAAGAAACTTAAAGAAAGAACCTATTATTGTGAAGGTCTTGAAGATGAGACCGTCTCTCTAAAAGAAGATCTTGAGAAATCTAATAAGAAGAATGAGGAACTACTTCAAGAATTTTAAGAACAATAAAATGAGACTCTCAAATTAAAACAACAAGTTGAAGAAGGAAGAAAAGTTGAAGAAAACATGAAGAAGCATTATCTTGAAAAGGAAAAGCAATATTAGGTTGACGTAAATATCCTAAAAGGTAAATTAGAAGAAAAGGATAAAATTTTGCGATTTCAAGATAGTACTAAGATTTTAGATAGTATTCATAGTAGTCAAAGGTCCCCTACCATCAAATCTGGTCTTGGTTTTCATGAAACTGTTAAAGGTGAATCTAGCTCACAAGCTAAGGAAAGGAATTCCAATGAAAAATCTGAAATGCTCAATAAGGAGATAAGAAGTAAACCCCATCAACAACCAATGGAAGAAAGTCTTCAAAGAAAAATATTTATACCTAATTATAGAAGTGTTAATTGATTCCTCTAATCAATAATGTTGAATTTTCTATATGTTATATGTTTGGACATGTTGGAGCCAAGTGCAGAAGTAGAATGTTTCAAGCTAATAAACCTCTCACAGAAATATCATCAGCTTCCAGGTACTTTAAGGGATATTGTTTTTCTTGCAATATGTTTGGTCACAAAGCCATTATTGATATAGAAGGAATTTGAAACATATAATATTTTATGCTTGTAACAAGTTTGGACATATAACAAAATAATGCAGGAACAAGTCTATGGATCGCCATAGACAAATTGGATTTTAACCAAATAAGAACATTAATAGCAGAAAATTTGAAAAGGATGGATCCATCAATCAGAAAGAAAATGAAGATCAGATAAGGTGTGGTCTTGCTCTTTTCCCATTCAAAGACAAATATTATAGTGGATGTGCTCATCACATGATTGGAGACAAGAGAAAAATGGAGTCTCTGATGAAGAACCATCATGGTAATGATATTCTTAGAATTGATGTTCCAAGAAAAGTTCTTGGACCAGGTACAATCAAAAGAAACTGAGAGGAAACTGAAAGTATGAAATTTCATTATTCCACTTTTCATACGCCGATCTTATGAAGACAATCCGCATATATACGTGAGTTCGAAACTACACAGTCGCGTGTATGTTGGTTTGATGAAGAAACACTAGGACAAACTCAAAAAATAGTATGATATGGTTCAATTAATGATCAATTGTCTTTTTTGTCTTGATGATTGATGATTACAGTCTGTTCATGTTATTTAGAAGTGATTTTGACCCTCATAAGTTGTTGATGACTTGATTTATAACTGGTTGATGATGATACCTTGATGATTCTTACTGACATATGAAATGATCAAATCTGACAGTGAACAATTAGCACAGGTTCAAGGGGAGCATATGCTATGCTTATAATAATGCATTATGTTAGAATTCTTTGGTACATAATGATTCTTATCAATGGTGAGGATGATTATGTTGTTGAAGTGTTTAAATTATGCATGTAGTTATGTTTCTTACATGGTGATCTCCATAAGTTCAAGGAGAAGAACAAAGTTTGAGTACGCAACTTCATTATTTGATGATGATAAGTATCACCCATTTCAGTTATGTTGTTGTCATCATGTCTTCAAATATGCATAAATTTCATATGGTGTAGTTATGAATGAGGATTCCTATAGTTCTTGGCTCTCACAAGGTATATTGTTTGAGGATTGTTTCTCTTGATGGTATCAAGAAAGTTTGACAAATGACTGTGAACTCATGGTTTTCTTTTCACATTGATGAGAAGCTAGATACATATTGCTATCGCTATGCTGGATACATGGATGATTACTTAAGTTGTGATATTGGTATAAAATATCCTCTTATATGAATAAAATTGGCTAAGAGAATGGTGTTATTACAAGTTTCATGAAGACATAGCTATTTGAAGACATGATTATTTGGAGACATGGCTTACTTAGTCACATAATGATGATGACTTCTTACTTTATGATTATAGGTTTTGTTCTCACATATGTTTATCATGGTTGATGCTTATCAGATGTGGGATGTTGGAAAACTCCCTAGTCATGATACATGGTTGATATATTGAGGATTGTTGTGAAATGAACATGCAGTTCCTACTACAATGATTTTTTGATGATGTTGTGGTAATGGATGATGACTATGGTGCTTTCACATGTATGTGATATGATGTGAATGGTTTTGTGAAGGTAAAGGCATCACTGCTTGGAGATATGGCATATGCTTAGTTGATTCATGAAATGCTATGTTTTTTATGAACATAAGGATTTTTCTACTAAGGAGAATGAGCAAGTTGATCTTGATAAGATCAAGAGGATAATTTGATATCTATATTCAACATACTTAGTTACATGTTGATGATATTAAAGCTACATTGACTTATCTTTTGAACTGATGATGGACATATATAAGTCGTTGTTCTTGATACTGCTGACAGATGCTTACGGTGCATATAATATATGGTGTATGATTGTTGTTGATAAATATCATGATATTCTTTAGGTCTTTGGTCTTTGTTATAAAAGTCATGTATATCATTTGATGTAAAGGTCATGTAAACACCTATGATGTAATAATTGTCATATTCACTCATGTATGGACTTTTGAGATCATGTCAAATATATAATTTGACTTGGTTGAGTGGTTGAGTCAAATATATATTCCCACTTGGTTAGGAGGTTGATGTAAGTATGGGTCCTTGGTGATAGGAAGGTCATACTCAGTTGAGTCATAGAGTCATGCACTTATTTTTGCATCTGTCAGAGATTGCGACATGTGCTTAGGGGGCGCATGATCAATGTTCATATTCAACAATTCAGATATGGAAGTCTTCATTTAATATTGGTCAGCCCTTTTCCCTTGATGTCAAAGGGGGAGAGTATCTTGTTGTTTGGAGAGTAGCTTGATGTTCTGAAAATCTTGGTGCTTGGCTTGATGTTATTTACAGGTTGTGGTGACCAAACACCAAAGTCGTTGTCATCAAGTCCAAATGGGGAGATTGTTGGCATTATGATGCATGTGTTGTCCTTGATGGAAAATCACTTGTAACATAACAAGTATATGGTAACTTGATGAATCCATGGGTCATTTGAGAAGGGAAAGGATGATGGGTCAAAGGTTTACAGCTCAAACTCAAAAAATTGATACATGGAGATTGTTGGCTTTATGAATTAGGTGTTGTCCTTGATGGAAACCTACTTAATAAATTTCCCTTGACAACAACCTATTTGATGAAATGTAATCCTACTTGATAATTTGTCTTTTGATCCACTTGTTAAGAGTTAATAGGATGTGTTCACATATATGAAAAAATGAATGACAGTTTAGAAGAATGATAAAGTTGGAAGTTCAAAAACTATATGCGGGGTATATTAAGCCAAGTTGTGTATGCATGCGAGTTCATGACGAAAAAAAGCATATGACTTTTTTCACCATGGTATTATAAATACCAACGGTTCTTACCATGGTATTGGCCCATGGTAATGATCGTGACAAAGAATATTGATCCCGTCAAAGAATACCATCGACATAACTATGGTTTTGACGTGAGGTATTGAAAAAGGCTAAAAATATATAAATAGATGAAGGTCAAGTGCTAAGTGTGCGAGTGATTGAAATCTCATGAAGAGTTAGATCAAAAGAAAATCTACATGTTATGGGTTTTTGATGCTTTGCTTGATCTAAAGTAAGTACGCACCTGAGAGTTTGATGATGGATGAGATCCCATAGATATGAAACAATTATGCACGAATAAATACAATGATGGATCAAGATCATGAGACCTGAAGTAACTTTCATTGTATGATCTACTCATGGATTGAATAGATCTATGTACTGACACATGTTTTTATCTTTGAATATTATGATTTGGGTCTTTCTGAAGTTCTGAAGAGATGCACAATTTTAGGTCAAAATTTGCAGATCTATAAACTGGTTGGTCTCGAGAAAAGAGTGTATACGCACGGGTTGGCCTCTACAAAGTAGCGTATGCAAAGTGAGGGTTTATGTTCATAAATGAATGATCAATCTGACCAGTGTTGCTACTTCTCTGTTGTCTATCAATGATGTCCTTATGTCTGATCTGGGTTAAATGATAATATCTAAAGTAGATATGATAGAATGATGAAGTTGAATGTGGTTATGAATAGTGTCAATATCTATATAATATATATATATATATTATATATATGATATATATAATATATTTATTATATATATTATATATATAGATATATAATATATATGTATGTATAAATATATGTATGTATATTATATATATCTTATATATATATATATATATATTATATATATATATATATATATATATATATATATATATATTATATTATATTATATTATTATAATATATATATAATATTATATTATATATATTATATATATATAATATATATATTATATATATATAGTTATTATATATGTAATTACTTGATAATTATGATAGAAGGTTAAGTTTAGCTTTTTGATTGGTTCAGAGTGTTGTAGTAGATATGAATATGGCTCAATATTCCTTTTAGAATTGTAGTAGTCAAGTTTTCAGTTTTCAGTATCTTAAGATCTGTATGCAGGTTTCTCTCCTGAAAAACGCTTATGCATGTGGGCTGCCTTAAGTGAAGTAGAGTATTCATTTTTTCATTTGAATGATCAGGACTGCAGTCGATTTTATATGTTGATGTTGTTGGGTTTTGTTATATTCTTTCCACGACTAGCCCACGTAGTTAGCCAGGGGGTTAGAATGGGGGCGGAGCCCCCCCTTCGTTGCACCGATTGCATTTGTGGGGGGGGGGGGGGGGTGTCACAGGGGTTTTGAGGGGTGCAAGTAACCCCATTGTATGGGGTCCCGGGCAACGGCCTAGAAAATTTTGTTTTTGGACCCTATATTAGGTTGGGTGGACCTACCTATGGTTTTGTGCATGATTTTTCGCACATGGTTTTGGACGCGATGGTTTTCGGTCCATGGTATTGGATGCTTTGGCATGTATAAATATGCATTGTAACAACGAAAGGAACATAATGAAAAGTCATGTTGGTAGTCTCGATTTTGGGATCCAGGGGAAAATCTCTGTGTATATGTGTTTTATGTGTTATTCTCTGACATTATTTATATTCAATGTCTTAGAATTCGTATGCAGGTAATTTTTGTATGGGGTTAAAACCTACATTTGGTATCAGAGTTGTTTTGGATTCAAGGGGACACTTTTGTTGCTGAGGGGTTTCACTCGGGCCTGTGGTAGACCCTGTTCAGTGGGAGATTTGCGAGATCGATTCTAGCGGTGAAAGAGGATGGCGAGTAGTGGAAAGATAGAGATCGAGAAATTTAATGAATAGAGTTTTGAGATATGGAAACTCAAGATGGAGGATCTGTTGGTGGATAAAGATCAGTGGGTCGTGGTAGATCCAGGTACTAAACCAATGGGAGTGTCCGATGAAGAATGGAAGAAGTTGGATTAGAAGGCTAAGAGCACAATGCAATTGTGTGTCTCAGATGTAGTATTGTTGAATGTATCAAGGGAAGCTATGGCGAAGGCTTTGTGGGACAAGTTAGGGAATTTGTACTAATCTAAGTCTTTGGTGAATAAACGGTTCCTACGGAAAGAGTTGTATAATCCGAGGATGAAAGATGGAGACTCCGTGAGAGAACATCTGAATGCATTTAATACTGTGGTAAGTCAGTTATTATCTGTTGATATTAAAATTTCAGATGAAGATAAGTGCATCAGTTTGTTGTGTTCTCTACCAGATTCGTGGGATAATTTGGTTATTGCAATAGGTAGCAATTCAACTGCCTTGCAGCTTGATGAAATAGTCTTATCCTTGCTGAGGGAGGAGATGAGATGGAAAAATATGGAGAGCTAGAATGGTGATGCCTTGTTTGTACGAGGATGGTCCTAGAAAAAAAACAAAAATAATTCATCGAGTGGGAGATCTAAATCTAGAGGGAGATCTAAATCTCCGAGAAAACCTGTAAAGGTGGTGTGCTGGAAATGTGGAAAGGAAGGGCACTACAAAATGGATTGTAAATCTAAAGTTGCTGACAAAGGAAAGGGATCTGATGATTCTCCTTCCACAGAGGCGAAAACCACCTTAGATGAAGGTGGGGATGTGTACTTAGCTTCTTCAAGTACACATGTAGATCATGAGACATGGTTGATTGAATCGGGTGCATCGTTTCACTTCACTCCCCATAGAGAGTGGTTCTGCGAGGATGAGAAATATGATGGTGATGATGTCTTCTTGGGGGATGACAGGAAGGCTAGAATCGTTTTTCATGAAAAAGTAAAGTTGAAGTTGCAAGGTGGAAGGGTTAGAACATTTCTGGGTGTTCTGCATATTCCTGCATTGGCTTGGTATTTGATTTCCGTAAGCAAGCTGGATGATGCAGGTGTAAAAACATTGTTTGAGAAGGATACCTGTAAAATGGTTCAAGGAGCAATGGTATTGATGTGGGGAGTTTGTATTGGAACTTTGTACAAGCTGCAAGGTAGCATTTTTATTGATGGGTGTAACAATTCTATGGTCACTGAAAGTGGAGTAGGAAATATAGTGGTCTCTAGAGAGAAGACCATGTTGTGGCATCAAAGGCTTGGACATATTGGAGAGAAGAGCCTTCGAATACTTCATGGTAAAGGTATGGTAGAAGGTATGAGTAATAGCCCTCTGGATTTTGAATTCTATGAAAATTGTGTATATGGGAAGTAGAATCAAGTGAGTTTCCCCTTTGGTGGTAAGAGGGTGAAACATATATTAGAGCTTGTGCACAATGTTGTGTTTGGACCTGTGAAGGTTCCATCACTGGGTAAGTCTATGTACTATGTATCATTTATAGATGACTTCTCAAGGAATACATGGATATATTTCCTTAAGAACAAATCTAAAGTCTTTGACAGGTTTAAAGAATTTAAGGCTCTGGTGGAAAACCAGATAGAGAAGAAGATAAAGGTGCTAAGGACAAATAACGGTAGAGAGTTTTGCAGTAAGGAATTTGAAGAATTTTGTAAGAAGTGTGGTATAGCACGGCAGAAGGCTACTCCATATTCACCTCAGCAAAATGGAGTTGCAGAAAGAATGAACAAGACGTTGATGGAATGGGCAAGAAGCACGCTCAATGGTGTCGGGTTAGGATAAGAATTCTAGGCAGAGGCGGTGGAGATTTCATGTTACCTGGTCAATAGATCACCTTCATCAACATTGGAAGATAAGACTCCACAAGAGGTATGGACTGGTAAGAAACATTCTCTTTCACATATGAGGGTATTTGGATGTGATGCATATGTACATGTTCCAAAGGAGAAAAGAACCAAGTTGGATAGTAAATCTGAAAAGTGCATCTTTATTGGGTATAAGGATCATTTAAAGGGCTATACGCTTTGG
The DNA here is from genome assembly GCA_000404065.3 of Pinus taeda. NCBI lineage: Eukaryota > Viridiplantae > Streptophyta > Pinopsida > Pinales > Pinaceae > Pinus > Pinus taeda. The sequence goes on from APFE030097358.1 coordinate 10,597, forward strand.
AACCCAGTAACAAGGAAGGTTGTGTACAACCAAGATGTGGTGTTCAGAGAGGTGAAAGATGTTATTAAACATGAAGTCCAACCAAAGGAACCTGAGAAGATAGAGTTTGAGCTAAAGGAGGAAGGCTCCGACTCTACATGATAGGAGGAATCAAAAGATGAAGAGCCACAAACTTCGGGTGTGAGAAGATCAGTTCGAGAAACAAGGCAGCTAGAAAGGTATAGTCCATCTGCTTTCTGTTCAAATTTGCTTTATCTATTACTGATGATGATCCCAGAACTGTGAAGGTTGCCAGCTAGAAGGAAACCCATTGGTAGCAAATGGGTGTTCAATAAGAAGACAAATGCAGAAGGAAAGGTGGAGAAATACAAAGCTCGGTTGGTAGCAAAAGGTTATTCCCAGGTGCCAAGAATTGATTTTGGTGATATTTTTTCTCTTGTTGCCAAGGTAAATTCTATTAGATTACTTTTATCTGTTGCTGCTGCTATTGATTTTGAGGTAGAACAGATGGATGTGAAGGCAACATTTGTTCACAGGGATCTGAAAGAGGAGATCTACATGAAGCAACCTGAAGGTTTTGTGGTGAAGGGTAAAAAAGAAATGGTATGAAAGTTAAATAAGTCTCTGTATGGGTTAAAATAGTCACCAAGGATGTGGTATCAAAAATTTGACACATTTATATGGGGACTTGGCTTCACCAGAAGCAAAGAAGATCACTCTGTGTATTTTAAATTAGTTGGTGACCATGTTATTTATCTGGTCTTGTATGTGGATGATATGTTGTTGGTTGGAAATGACAAAGAAATTATCCAAGTTTTGAAGACCCATTTGTCCTCCAAATTCAACATGAAAGATCTTGGTGCTGCAAACTATATTTTGGTCATGGAAATTAAAAGAGATCAAACAAAGAGGAAGCTTTGGTTAAACCAGAGAAAGTATGTCGAGACAATATTGCAGAGGTTTAACATGCAGGATAGTAAACTGCTGAAGGTTCCTATTCCTGTAGGTGTAAAGTTATCTGTTGAACAGTGTCCCAAGACACAAGAGGAGGAAAAGGACATGTCTCGTGTTCCATATGCAAGTGCAGTCAATAGCCTGATGTATGTAATGGTCTATACTAGACAAGACATGGCACATGCAGTGGGAGTATTGAGAAGGTTTATGTCAAAACCAGGGAAGGAGCACTCGACAACAGTGAAGTGGGTTTTCAAGTATTTGCGTGGCACTATTGATTATGGTTTGTGCTACCAAGGAAGACCAGGATTGAACAATGTGTTGGATATTCGTGGCTTTGTTGATGCAGATTGGGTTGGAGATCTGCATCTAAGAAGATATACAAGTGGGTATGTGTTTACCCTATTTGGAGGTGTAGTCAGTTGGATGAGTAAGAAACAATCTGTAGTGGCACTCTCAACTATAGAGGCAAAATACATGGCAGCCACTCATGCAAGCAAGGAAGCAGTTTGGTTGCAGAGATTGTGTTCAAGTATGGGGTTAGTATAGGGAGCTATAAGGATAGACTGTGACAGCCAAAGTAAAATTTTCTTGGCAAAGAATCCTGCATATCATTCAAAGAAAAAGCACATTGATGTTCAGTATCACTTTGTGAGAGATATGATAGAAGACAAAAAGGTGTTGCTAGTAAAGGTGGACACTTTGAACAATACTACAAATGCGTTGAAAAAATATGTGAGCTTTGAGAAGTTATCTTGGTGTAGAGAAATAATGGGCATTGCAGGGCTGGATAAATGACCAAGCTCTCTTGTGGCCCCCTGTAGAAAGAAAACAACACTTGGGAGAATATTGGGTTGTGTTATATTCTTTCCATGACTAGCCCACATAGCTAATAGAGGGGTTAGAAGGGGGTAGAGCCCCCCCTTCGTTGTGCTGATTGCGTAGCGGGGGAGGGGGGTTCATAAGGGGTTTGAGGGGTGCAGGTAACCCCACTATATGGGGTCTGGGGCAGCACCCCAGAAAATTTTGTTTTTGGACCGCATATTAGATTGGTGGACCTACTTATGGTTTTGTGCATGATTTTTTGTACGTCGTTTTGGACGGGATGGTTTTGGACGCACTGGTTTTCGGTCCATGGTATTGGATGCTTTAGCATGTATAAATATGTATTGTAACATTGAAAGGAACATAATGAAAAATCAAGCTGGTAGTCCAGGTTTTAGGATCTAGGGGAAATCTCTATGTATATGTGTTTTATGTGTTATTCTCTCACATTATTTATTTTCTGTGTTTTAGAATTCGTATGCAGGTAATTTTTGTACGGGGTTAAAACCTACATATGCAGTATTCTGGGTTCAATTCTGTGTACTAGTTACAATGATCTGATTATTCCATTTTATTGGTTGAATTTTGATTAAGTGTCAATTTATTGGGTTTTAAGTGAATGATTGATTGGTTGATTCAAAAATTGATTTAGTTGTGTTAGAGGTTTCAGTGATTGATTGATTCAATTGTGTCTGAAGTTCCAATAATTGGTTGATTCAGAAATTGATGATTTAGGTTTCAATTATGTCAGATATTGGTGATTGGATTTCAGCGATTGATTGATTCAGTTGTGCCAGATATTGATGATTGTGTTATAGTGATGAGTTACAGTTTGATTATTGATATTGAGCTTAAATGTTGAATATGGGTCTAGTCTCAAAATTTGATGAAACGTGGCCTACAGGTTATGATGTGCTGAGTAGGTGGATCTAGTGTGAAAAATCATGAAATGTGGTCCATGAATGTTGCTGAGGGTTAGAGTCTTCAGTGAGGAAGTCGAAGCTTCCTACCAATAGTTGTTGGTGATCTGATCACAAGATTGAAGCTCCCTTCTAGTAGCAGCTGGAGAACGAGTGAAGGTTGTATCCTTCTACAGGTTGGTGCCTATGAATTGGTACAGGTTTATGCCAATAAAAGAACCAGGGGGTTGTAGCTACCTTCCAATAGGATTTGGAGAAAGAACGAAGGTTGTAGCCTTTTGAAAGTGGGTGCCTATGTACTAGTAAGAGTTGGAACCAGTACAATATTGTAAACAACTTTTTCTTTATATTAAAAATAAGATAGAGATGACAACAACAGGTGGTTTTTTCTTGCATGAATTCATGTGTGATGGTTTATTTGTTTATTACAACACATGGTTATTGTTTATCTACTGTTTAACAAAGTATTGATGTAATGGTTGAAAACCAACATATGATGAATTAATTGAATCATAAGTTCAATGGATATATGTCGGTTGCCTTAAGAACAACCGTATACATATGTGGGTTCCTTTCAATAAAGTCATGTAAAGAAATATGAATATGAAATGTAAAAGGTAATTGATTT
>APFE030097358.1:14648-78112 GCA_000404065.3 Pinus taeda
CCGCCCCCAAAAGTATTTTTCCAACAATTAGCATAACTTTCCCTGTTGTCTTTGAAGGCCTCACATTATAAATGAAATGCTTTTCTGTTTCCACTTTTCCGGAAGAACAAAAAATGCATACTCTATCCTCCCACACTTCGTTTTTCCTTTTCCAGTGGCTTGTTTCATAATGTAGTTGATAAGAATTAGTCCTTAACCGAGAAATAAGAATTTTGGCTCTCGAAGAGATATTGGCCTCTATGTATTCTTTTGGTCGTTGACTATGAGTGGGATTAAACACTTCAATATAGTACTTTTTATTTCTTGCTTTCTGCTAAATCCTTGTTCTCAGTTGTTATTATATGAATTTTATGAGCTCTTTATTTATCTTTAGCTTCTAGAACCTCCAACATTTGTTTTGCATCTAACAATTATTTTACATAAAGATCAGATGACCAATTCAGAGGTGTGGATGTGGGACTATATAAGGAATAATCATAAAATAGTTTTTCTCTGGGCTTCTTGTTTCCACGTGCTTGTAGAGGGGACATGTTTGAGTGCTTATTATGAAGGGCTCGAGTACTTTCATTTTGAGAACTTCTTTTCCTTGTCTGCTCCCATTTTAGACAGGTTAGTCTTCAGTTTAAAATGCCTTGATATTTTTTGGCATTGACCCAAACCCACTTCCCAACTTTGGCAGATGAGGAAATTTTCACTTGTCCTAAATCATTTGTCTCCACATGTTCTGAAATTTCTTGTCCTATTGTCATGTTTGAATGCATTTTCCATCCAACTTATTCTGAGAAATATGTAGGTCTATTAAATGCCAAGATTACTTCGCACTTCTCGTTGTTGTTCAAGTTATCACTGCTCCCTGCTTAGGTTACATGATGCTCCCTGACTGTTGCTCAATACTTCTGCTTCATAAAAGCTCCCTACTCTCACATTGCACAATGTTCACTGCTCACTTCTCTCATTGCTGACCACGTTGCTCACACTACTGTCCACACTGCTCACTACTCATCAACGGAAAAATTCAAAGATAAAAGTCTGACATTGATTTACCATGATGTCAATGAAATAACATAGAATCACCTATGGCCTTTGCTGCAAAAATAAGTCTCAGCAATTAGTTTTACAAGTAATCGTGGAGACAAAAATCAAATACATAATCAAACAAGCCTCCACAAACATAAAATAATACATGTTTGTGACGTCAACCAAGGAAAACACTACAAAGTAGATATTAAAAGGCCACAAAAAGGAAGCATTTCTGTCGATTCTCTAGTTCGACCCCGCAAAAAAAAGTCTCATGAATTCGCTGTTTAGTGTGAGGGCAAGGTAGAGCCTGGATTCCTTGACCCCATGCCACCAATTACACACACACACACACACACATATTATTTAGATATTTGTCTTTTGGATCCATCACATAAATCATATAAATTATCAACATGTTTCGAACTAGCTAATTATCCTAAGGATGAACCATACTAGTTGGTTCAAAATATGTTAAAAATCTAAATGATTTATGTGATGGATATGGAAGACATATCTCTGAATAAATATACTCACAAAATCCTCCATTCAGAGGTTTTTTAACAAGCTTTGTATCTTCACTCATATTTCTGATATATGCAATAAAGATAGCTGGGTTTTGAGCAGTGGCTTTCCCCAAATTCATCTTGTGTTATGTGTAATTTATTTATATTCTTCTAGTTCATATTGTTTTCATCAATCTATTGGATTCCATTGGTTGAAAGTAGAAGTAGATTCTTGTCTCGTTCTTTAGTAAATTGCATGAGCTTGTGAATCTGCAAAATTTTCTACAAGGATATAAACACTAGAAGTTTGAGCACAAATTTGGTATAATTATCCCATATAATGAACCATCAATTGTTTGAGTAGTGGGGACTCCTCCATTGAATGAAAATCAAGAGAATTTCAAGCTATACTACCAATCAAGATTCGTTAGAAAATCCACTTGCTATGGAAACTATCTAGATAAGGCTCCAATTGCATGCAATTAAATAAATTAGCATCGACTTTCTAATTAACCTCGTCCTAAAAACGGACTGGAGATTAGCCATGCAGGATAAGGTGAAAATTATTTTCCAAGTGGTGGTGAGGAGATGACATAGGTGTACCTCGAAAAAGGAATGAGATCTCTCCACAAGAAACAACTGGAAACTCATTTGATGCCTCCAATCCCAAGAACATGAGAGTTGACTAATCCCATACCTCATAATTATTTTGATATTCTTCCTTGTTATTTGTTTAATGCTTATAAGCATTAATTCCATTATTCTCTTATGTATTTTCATGGAAGATGAGAATTAATTTTTTGATTATCATTAATTTCCAATATTCCTTGTTGCATCCTTATTCCACTATTTTCTAAAACATCTGCTAAATAATTTAGGATTCATAGCACATGCAAAATTTCAACCTTTTCAAATTGTTGAAGTTGAAGGAGAATCCTTGCTTTGAGAGGAGAAGAGGGCTCTTTAGAGTGATAATGAATCTCTCACATCCACCGGATAACAATCATTTGACCCTCAAAGATCATAATTTCCTGATTTTTTGGGTTGATTGCTAGTTATAGAGCTTGTCATAGCACAAGGAACTCGCCTTGATTGTTTGTTACCACTCCTAATCCCCATGTGAATTGTATCATTATTTGTACATTCAAGGAAGGATTGAAGTTGTGAGCTTGATCTAATAGAGATCTTACTTAGAGCCAATCTCATTCGAGAGAAGAGAGAGCTTCAAGGTCATAAGTTTTTCTTTCCCTAGAATTAATAGTATCAAACATTAAAGATGAAGCCTTAAGAGCCAATTTGAAGGGATTTGGATTTTCACTCTTAAATATTATGGAATTTATTTTCATCCAAATTGACCAACAAATATATTTGGGAAGGGAAAACCAACATCTTATGATTAATGATGAATATTTGTGTGGCTAGTGATACCTTCTTTTCCATTTAACAAACATTTTTTACCAATCATTTGGTATGTTATTTATCTGACTTAATTTTGAGAAGGCCTCTTTCCACATCGCCAAAGAGAAGGAGAAACTTTGAAATAGGTGTTGGGTATTCTCCTCTGCATTTTTTTATAAAAGGAAGCGAGAGGGACCTTATATGTTCCTTTTTTGTAAATTTATACCCTAAGGACTTTTTGGTGGACGAGATTCCAACAGAAGATATTAACCTTTGGTATTCCATCCCTTTTCCATATTACTTTCCATAATTTATCTTGAACCTGTTGAAGCAACTGATTTAAAAGATGAACATAACCATCCTTGACTGAGTAAGTCATATTAGGATGCAATTTCCATGAGAAAATTCCATGCTCAAATTTGGAGATAGTAGCCATACCTTTGAGGAATTTTGTTAGAATTTCCCACTAATGATTGAGAGAATGAGGGAATTTTGGATAGATCCATCCCATCCATTGACCACGTTCATCTCATTTTCCTATGTCTTTGATTTTAATTTGAACATTCTTAATCATCCAAATTTCTAGATCCCTCAACTCACTCGATTCTAGAGCAGTCTCGATTCATGGAAGTCATTGTACCATATTTTAATGCAAGCATCATTGCCAGCCCTCCAACATATATGTTCAAATACTAGAGGGACATATGTTTTACATAGTTTTCATATATTTGATCCTAAACCTACCCATTCTATTGATTCCACTCTTAAAAGAGGGCATCGACGAAAATACTTCTTCAAGGAGGATTTATTCCACCATTCCTTGGAGTCTAATATTAGTACACAATTTTGGCCCCTAGAGACAAATTTATAAGATAGGGATATTTATTGTGAGTCATTCGGAAGCTTTAGGAAACTGGACCACGTTCCATTGAACCAGGTGATTTTTTTTTTCATTATGTCTACCACCTTGCCATAAAAATTTCTTGATAAGCACCCCAATCAGATTAAGAATTTCCTTTAGAGGAAGGAGTCCAGAGCATAGGTAAATGGGAAGAGATGAGAGCACTTCTTTTATCAATATAGTTCTTCCAGACAGATTTAACCATTGAGCTCCCCATGCTTACATTCATTTTTTGATATTTTGAATAACTTTGAACCAATCATCAGATCTTTCCTTTCCTATGGAGAGATGAATTCCCAGGTATTTGAAGTGGTATTATCTTGTCTCAACATAAAATTTGAGAGCTATTTCTATCTCTTGGAGGATAGTATCAGAGAAATTCCATCCAAACAATTGACTCTTAGTTTTATTTTTCAAGCCTTTTGAAAATTCCAAATAGGATTCTAGAATTGCTTTGAAGTAGTGCACTATGATCTTGCAAGCCTCCTCCCCACCCCCTCACAAAATAATGGTGTCATCTGAAAATTGGGAGTGGTTTATATCCTTTATATTTCTATTTATACTAAGTCCCATTATTCACCCCTTTGTTCTTTCCATCTCCAAATTTTTCTTAGGCTTTCTACTACCACTATATAGAATAATGGAGCGAGTGGGTAGCGTTGTCTAATACCTCTAGACTCCAAGAAAAATTCGAAAGGTCTTCCATTTACCCAAGGGGATATCCACAAAGAACCAATGCATGCTCTGACCCATCTAATGAAAGATTTACTAAATACAAACTTTTCCATAACCAGAAATAGAAATGAGTTTCTTACTTAATCCAATGCATTCACCATGTCCAACATGATGACAATGCTACATAAAATTTCCCTACTTCCCATAAGTAATGGACGACAAGACTTTTCTTATCCTATTGGCTATCACTTCAGTGATAATTTTACATGCTGAACTATAGAGTGAAATTGGTTGAAACCTGGAGAAGGAATATGGCTTCAATTCCTTAGGGATTAGAGCAAGGAACAAAGAATTTGTGCCTCCACCTATTTTTCCTTTCCCCTAGAGAAATTAATCATTCTCATAAATTCCTTTTTTATAAGGACCCAGAAGGAACGAAAGAAGCTAATACATAACCATTTGGTCCAGGGGCTTTGTTGGGATCAAGAATCCAAATGACTACTTTAACATATTCTTTGCTGACTTCTTTCATTAACACTTGGTTCTCAAGAGGAGATATAATAGATGGAATAAATGACCAAAATTCTTTGGCCTTGTCTCTATCTAGTATTGATTCTTCTATATATAACTTCTGAAAATGGGAGAAGGCTTCCTATTTTATTTCTACAAAAGTGCTAAGTTTTGGTTGATATTCAAGGGAGATTTCTTTTACCTTATTATGGATTTCCCTTGCCTTGGCTTACTTATGGAAGAAGGTTTTGTTTTGATCCCCATATTTTAGTAATGAGCTTCTCAAATTTAAGTACCAATAATCCTCTACTTTCTTACAAGCTATTTGAAGTCTCTTTGTTAATTAATTTTCTCTCTATATCTCATTTCTCAACTCTTTTTCCTTCTAGAAATGCATAATGGTTTTCCAACTAGATATATAATTATTGCCTTTGAATTCTAGGAGGATTGTAATCCTCTTTAACCCACAATCAAAGATCTCTTTTTCCTGCTATGGTATTAGACTCTAAATGAAGGTATGCAAACCCACTACGGGTGTCGAGCATGCATGCTTTATCACATCGACTACTCCTTCCTCCTGGACCCAACATGGGTTATATTTGAATGAGATAGGGTCAAAATATTCCATGGGGTCAATTTCAATTGAGATGGGGTAGTGATATAACTCACCTTGCACTAGAATAGATGATATCCACTCTATCCCTCAAGTAAGCCAATCATTGTGTAGAAGAAAGTGGTACAGTCGGGAAGCATTTTGATGATCTCCTACTCTTCTTTTTGTCCAAGTATACCTTATTTTTTAAGGGACAATAGCAACCAAGTACCAACGATCAATAAAATCTTCCATCCATTCTCAGAATATGTCATGTATTATAGATCCTCCACACTTCTCCAATGAGTACATGATTGTATTGAACTCTCCACCAATTATATTGAACTCCTATCAGTTTTCTACCTTAGGGGAGATCAAAGAGTCCCAAAATTATGATTTCTCTCCAAAAATCACTAGAGCATGATCATTTATTATTATGAACTACTCCCAAAAATCTTGTTGTTCCAATTGCACAACAATCCAAAATCTATATTTTTTGCTAGATATGAGTGAGAAGTAAGCATCTGACCATAAAGTCGTTATGCTTATCGAGGCACCTTGGGAGCATTGGGTAATCCCTCTACAATCTCGCCAAATTTTGATTGAGAGATTCATCATCTCAACTTCTTCAATTTTAGTATCCTGCAACAAAAATATCTAAGGATTTTCTTTAATTACTAATTCTTTAACAACTTGGGACTTAGTGGACTATCTCAATCCCCTTGTATTCCATGATATGGTTTTGATTAAAAAATGGGCGGGTTTGTTTTCTTACCTCCTCGTACATCACTGCTTCCATGATCTTGATTTAGTGTTGTATTTAATACATTATAAATCTGAGGTTGATACCCCAATTTCTTATTTATCTCGGCCTATTTTTCCCTGATTTCTTTATTAGAATAACAACCTCTCTTGTTTCCTTCTTATTCTAGACTAGTGTTTTCATGTCCTCTTCTCATACTTTTCTTATTGTTTCTTGTTATGACCCCAGATCCCGAGGTCACTCCTTTGTATGACTTTGGGGTGCCTCTTGAGTTAACCCGAGGAGTTCCTTTGGAGGGTGAAGAACCAATGGAAACAAATTCAAGAGATGATACTAGCTGGTTCTAAGATTCTCTTGAGGGATACTTTTCGATATGGGTCTCTTGATTTTCTGTGTTAGATTCCAAAATTTCTCCTTCTTCAACTCCTTTAGGGTCTTTAGATACCTCAAGGATCTCTTTCATAGCAGCTTTTGGCTCTTGATGTTGAAGTTCCTAAAGAGATTTGAAAGATTTTATAGAGGTTGATGCTTCATTTCACTTTTTTATTTGAGGTTTTTTAGAAGACCCTAATCTCTCTTTGTTGCCCCCTTTTTTGTATGTTTGTCATTGTTCCTCTTGATACTTTTTTCCTTCTCTCTCTTATTTGGTTGGAAATTTTTGTAGTCCCTGGAAAAGTGACCGCATTCATGATAGAATCAACACTTTAAGGGGATCTTCTCATAACCAAAACCTATCAATGACTCCAACTTCCTTGGATCATATGATTTTTCAAAGAATTAGGACCGTTTTCAAGACTCATGCCTTGTCTTCTAAGTTAGTGAATATTATTGTAAAGAATATTTATATCCCCAATTCCAAATTAATTTGGCCTTTTGGATCCTATTGTAAATACATTTTACAAAGTACTTACAAATGAGGACATGATATTTCATATATTGTCTATATTCTTCCAGTTTGTTGGACTAAACCTCAAATTTGAGGTTTACTGTTTCTTTGGGTAAACATATGCTCCTAAAACAAGATTTCCATTGTGCTTAAAGAGTCATGGTGTCTTGTATATTTTCTTCTCCATGTGAATCTCCATATCCTCCTATGCCAGTCTGGTTTTGTTGGACTCTTGAACTATCCCTCAATTTTGACACTCTTTTTCCCATTTTTCCATCCATCCATCCTATATATGTTTTGATATATTTACAAGTCATAAGGTCATAAATGTCAATTCAACTATAAAAAAATGTATTAAATCATGTTTTCCCATAATCTAAGCTTTTTTCATTAAATTGACTAAAATATCTCTTTGGCTACTGAATTGTAACATTTTTGTAGTTGATTGAATTTTTTGTAGCTCAATCCATGGCAAAGAGAACAAAGCACATGAGTATATGAAAAATGTGAAGGACATGCTTATCCACATATTATGCCAACTCAAAATATCGACTCGATTGGGAATTTTTTCAGTCAAACATTCAAGTCAACATTGTTCTGTTCATGTACAAAAATTCTACAAAACATTTTCGGTGTCAAGCGAGCATGGAAAAAATGATATCAAGCTAGCGAGTTTCATATGGCTAATGTGTAGAAGAAGATCTGCATGGTTTTCTATGATAGAGAAAATTATGCGAGATCTATTTCCTAGGAAAAATAAAAAATTGTGTTGTCAATTTATAAACTTTCCTCTTGACATTTATTTGTTTAAGTTGCTAGTCCACTAATATATAACATCTCCTTTCTTTGCAAGTTGAGATATGGAGGATCTATGTTGGCTACTATATTTTAAATTGTGTCAAAACTATCTGCTTTTATTAATATCAATACTTTGTTCCTAAATATGTGAATGTGTTCTTAATTGAATTGATCTAAACTTGTAGCACTTAAACTCAACGGGAGGGTCCCCTGGAGAGTTGTAAGATAGTTAAATCTTTTATTTCATTTTCATTTTAAATAGGTTTTAGTCTAGTTTGAAATTAATTTAAGTTTTTATGTACTTACTGATTTCCATGGCATAGGATTGAGCGCTCATTAAATTTGAAAACAACCAAAAATATTTCATTTTTCATCTCTGTTAATTAAAAATTTCCACTTAATCACATATTTAAATGGTTTAATTGATTCAAGTATCTATTGCACACACTAGTAATCTGTCATAAGTTGAAGTTTCATTTTTTTCTCTTTAATTCATGCAATAGGATTTATTTCAAATAGTTTGTTCTTAGAATTGGTTTCAATTTTGTTAGAAAAAACTAGGATTTCAAATTGATGCAGTAGATTTATATTTCGTTTCAACAAGTAGAGTAATTCCATTCAATGCAATTAAACTAGAATGAAACACCCTCCTCCCACACTTACCGAAGTTCACAGGTCCACCGGGATAAATATGTGATGAAGAGTTACTATGATATGACTCAACCTCTTAGGTACATTTGAGGAAGTGAAGTTGACAAACTGAAACTTTGCTGACCTTCCTTAGGAGCTACAAGACCCCCAGGAGCTAAACAACCACTCCAGGTCCCACACCTTGAGCTAGACTACTTTTTCACTAACCTGGACTCCCAGTCACTTGCATAGCAAGGCAAACCAGTGTATGTAAGCCTCCAATTGCATGGATAACCCTACCTCCCAGTGATCGCAGTCTAAATTACTCACTTTTGTGCATGTGACCCTATGATCTGAACCACTTTTTAAGGGCTACGATCCATAGCTCTACATAGAACTTGATATAGCTATCCAGTATGATGAATGACACAAGGAAAAAGCTAGTAATGCAAAACTTAGACAAGAAATTGACTTGGCAAGGCCTAAACATGACATGAATTACGTAAAACACATTGTGGATATGTATTCTATAGGTCATAATTACATATCTAAACATAGGGGTCCCATACTTATCTGAAAAATGTCAATAAGATTTTATGCCCTCTCATAATAGATGCATTATCATCTATTAGGTCATACATTCATTAACCATTCATTTACGAATCAAAACATGATGAGATCCATAGCTAAAGTCTGTCATTAAACCATGCTTATAACCAACACATAACTAGAATAATAACAATGATATAACAACCATCAAATCCACCTAATAAAAAGTATAAATACTCATGAAATACAATCGGAAAAGTGCTCTTATTAACATATGCACATCCAACTAAGTCAGGGACTTCCACATACCACCCGACCATAGATTGGGCTGAACCAAATATTTCTTTTAGCTAATCAGCCCCATGTCGTATTCCAAGCATTAATGTGGGACTCACAACAAATCAACTATGACTTCCTTAGGATTTACTGCAATCTCAGCAAAGCTGGTCAAGGGAATCCTAGGCCCAAAGCCCTAACCTATACAACTAGTATTTACCACAATCCCGCCATTATCAGTCAAGGTATTCCTAAGCCCAAACAAAAAACATACACTACCATGCTTTACCACAATCCCACCAAAATTGGTCAAGGGATCACTAAGCCCTAAACAAGCTTGGATTCATTCCTCCGAATTTATTCACCAATACCTTGAGGAATTTTCCCATCTCCACCCTCAATCTTTAATGCAATTCTGCCATTATTTCTTAAGGGATTCCTAGGCCCTTGGGAATTTTCTTGATACCACCTCACCGGATTCCAAAACCATCCGAAAATCCAAATCTCAACCAAATGAAAGAACCCCATCACACCATGGCCATCTGGAAATGGCAAGGAAAAGTTGAAACCACTACCACACCTGGAAAATCCCATGCCAATTATAGCAAGAGAACCAAATAAAAACATGCATATATCATGCATGTCCAAAATAGCAAGGAAATCATACATGCAACTCAATACCTACAAGTAATCCTACTGTAGCTACTTGATCCAACTCTTCCTTGCTTGGCCCTTGCTTCCATTTGCTTTCTTCTCCTTCCTTTGCCTTCCTTTATCCAATGCTAGAGTGTTCCAAGAATTCTCTAAGTGTGCAAGAGTATGAGAGGATACATAGAATAGAGAGAGAGATCCAAAAATGAACTAACAAAAGTTGTGAATTGATCCTCAAAAGCTTTTCTTATAAATGAGGCATCTATTCTCTTCAATTTCCTCCTCACATGAAACATGTGACCTTTCACCTTCCTTTTCTCCTATTTTCCTTTATTTCATAATTAAAATGCAAATTAATGCCTCTTTTCCTTTTCAAATCCTTTGTCATTGCCTTTGTCGATTTCCCTTAGCCATAATGACCAAATGAACACCCACTAGGATTTTTTTTCCCAACATTCATCTTGGAATACATGTCCCATGACCTTGGTATTATTTTCAATTTATTAACTTTAATACATGGATTTTTAACCGGGGTTGTTATGGAACCCTCCCCTTTGGGGGAACACTGTCCTCGGTGTTCAATGACACTTATAAACCAACAAACACATGTTGCCTATGGAGCTTTATAACATAGCTCAATACATAATTTACATCATATCCATCTGCTGAAAACATAACCAACATATCATAAACACCATACCACTTATTGGATCTTTATAACACAACTTGATGATGTATTTACAACATATACATATTTAGACATAACCAAAACACAACATTAAAACATATATATCAAAGCACATCTGCTCAACCAACAAATAGAGAAGGAAACATAGCTTGCATTTGATCAACCATCTCCCATGTAGATTCAAAGGGCCCAAAGTTCTTCCATTTCCCTTTAACTTTCTTGATTGATTGATTCTAAAGCATGGGTTGTTTCTGTTGCAAAATATATTGAGGTTTTGGCTATAATTATCCTTTTGGATCCACCTACAATAGAGACTAATAAATCACATGATCAACATCTTTCACATATCTTTTAAGCAATGAAACATGGAAAACATCATGGAATTTCATTGTCGGTGGTAGTGCAAGTCTGTAATCCACTGGTCCAATCCTCTGAAGGATCTCAAAAGGCCCACAATACTGAGGTTCCAGCTTCACACATGATCCAATCCTCAATGATATATTCTTGGTCTTGATGAACAAGTACACATATTCCCTAACCTAGAACTCCTTAAACAACATGTGCTGATATGCTTAATTTTTCTCCCTGTCCTATGGTACCTTTAGATTCTTCTTGATTACCTGCATTTCTTGTTCCATCTATGTCAACATCTCTAGTCTAATCAGTACCATATTCATTGGATCACTCCAAATGATAGGAGTACTACAACTCCTCCTATAAAGTGCCTCAAATGGACTCATCATGAAATATTCTTGATACCCGTCGTTATATGAAAACTTCACCAGTGGAAGATACTCTTCCCAGCATCTCTACTGATGCAAAACACGCATTCTAAACATGTCCTCTAAAATACTGCTGACCCTCTCTGTCTATCCATATGTATGTGGATTATAAGTTATATTGAAGGCCAATTTTGTACCCAAATCTACAAATAACTCCTTCTAGAACCTAGAAGTGAACTTTGCATCTCTGTCTAACACAATATTCTTCAGAACACCATGCAACCTCACTATATCTCTGATGAAGACATGTGCTTCTTCACTAGTTGAATAAGTATAATTAACCACTATGAAGTGAGCTACTATTGTCAACTTGTCAACCACAATCATGATGTAATCATGTTGTTTAGATGTCCTCATGAAACATGTAATGAAATCCATGGAAATGATCTCCCATTTCCATTGTGGAGAATCGGCTACAATAATCCACCTAGATGTTTACACTCTACCATTACTTTTTGAAAATCCAAACATCTAGCCACAAACTCTGCCACTTCTTTCTTCAGGTTCGACCAATGGTAGAACTTCTTAACCATTGTCAAAGTCTTTTGATATCCCAGGTGACCTGAATATGGATTAACATGAAATTACTTCAAGATAAGATTGTTGAGCTCACTATTGTCTGGCACATAGATCTTGTCCCTAAATCTCACCAAACCATATGGCGTGAGATGATAATACATATCCTATTCACTTGTACCCTGCTGTTGTAACCAATGCTTAAGCTCCATGTACATGTCATCTTGTTGCCCTGCTTGTAAGATCTAATCTTGTAAATCTATCCCATATGAACTCATAGCTGTTATGTGATTCACGTGTATTCTTCGACTAAGAGAATTTGTAGCCCTGTTCTATTTTCCCTTAATTTACCCAATCTTGAAATAAAACTCATTGATTATAGCCAACCATCTGGCTTTCCTGACATTCAGGTTCAGTTGGTCAAAAAAGTACCTCATCATAATGAAACTCCTTCCAAGACTCTACATGCACTTCTTTTCTCAAACCACACTTATCCACCAGGTTAGGGTTAAAATAACTATAATTAGATCAAGGTTCAATTAAAATAGAAGCAACTTGATCACAAAGCTTACCATCCATCTCGAAATAGATGCCTGGTGATCCATCTGCATGTTATTCAATTTGGCATAGATATGATGAATGCTTTGCCCAACATCCCCAACTATCTACATGTCATGTGCACTATAGATCTGAGGCCTACCACCCTGATATGATGGAAAATTCTTCTTGACATGCTCCTTGCCACATATCCAACACTACAATAATCTCCTAACATCACCTCTATTATACTACTCTCTATGTTGTGACCCATGTCCCTTGTCAACTGCATTAAAATTATTGTAAGGAACAACATTCTCGTTCTCACCTGCATCTTGAGATCTTGCTCGCTTTGGTGGCCACTTAACTTTAGTATTGCCATTCCCTTTCCAACCCTACTTAGACTCAATATTTCTCTTCAATTTCTCATAATAGTGCTTCAACTTTCCAATGAATTCCTCCAATGATCGAGGCTCATCACACTCAATCTAATCCTTAAATGATAATGGTAATCCAATGAAAAATATTTGAAATTGTTCCTTCTCATCCTTAAGATATGGTACGTGCCTCAATAACTCGAGGAACTTATTTGTTTACTCCTCATTTATCATCGATCCCATCTTCAACTCATAGAACTCCTTAGATTTACTGTCATAGTACCTGTCTCACAAGTACTACTTTCGGAAAATCCTTTTGAAATCATGCAAAATTAACTCCTATGTCCTGATTTCTTTGACCCACTTAACATATTCCCACCAAATGTATGCTTTCCCTTTGAGATTGAAAAATAGCTATCTTGGCCTTCATGTTCTCAAAGTAATCATGCAACTCAAAGAATTTATTCATCCCCGGTCTAATTCCTCTGCATCTTCCAGCCTCTTTAGATCTTCATCAAATGTAGGTGACTTGGATTTCTTGAACTCATTTGGAAAATATCCTTTGTCACTTGTCATGTAAGGATGATAGTGATGATGACCATGATACCTTTCTAAACCAAAACTAGAGTAGAACCCATGTCCAATGCCTCTCCTATCAGGTGTATCTAAGAATCTTCCATCTATGGATGTGTCATCCCTATCTGACCTATGGCCACCATGAGACCTGCTACCATATGCTCCATTAGTCTTGTCCTCATGTCCATAATTGATCCATGGTTTTCAATGTCTTTGAAAATATGGCAATCTCTGAAGGATTACTACATTGACCTCTACTTGTTTCTCCTATGCCCTGGTAAGTCTCTCTTGTCACTATATGATCCTGTCATTGTATGCTTTGCAACTTCTCATCTCTATCTTCAAAATTATCGAAGTGTCTTCTATATCAAGAGAATACTCACCACCATGTTTCTCATCTGATATGTAAGGGGAGTCTCGTAAACTGTAGTCCACAATTTTTCTAGTCATCTTTGATCTTGTTCTCCTACAAACATACCATGTCAGATAATCCAAGTACAAAAATAATCAACATACCCCAATGAAGTTTAGGGGAGGCTATCTCGTCTCCAGATTAATCTAATATATATATTAATAATAATATATATATATATATTTATATATATTATACTATATAATATTATATAATATTAATATAACCAACATCATGCATTAAAATACCAACTGCATACCATGACCTCATGCATGAAAACCATGACCATAATAGTGCATGCATGAAAACCATATAGACACTGACATGCATAACACATACATATACAACTGACATGCATTCATGAAAAACACATTTCGCCCATCTAGTCCAAGTGTTGAACTTGGGAGATCTAATACCACTCTATAACACCCTCCTCCCACACTTACGCAAGTTCTTTGGTCCACCGGGGTAAATATGTGATAAAGAGTTACTGTGATATGAACCAAAATCTTAGGTACAATCAAGGAAGTGGATTTGACAAACTAAAACTTTATTGACCTTCCTCGGGAGCTACAGAACCCTTAGGATCTAAACAACCACTCCAGGTCCCAAATCCTGAGATAGACTACTTTTTCCTTACCTAGACTCCCATTCTCTTGCATGAAAAGGGAATCCAGTGACTGTAAGCCTCTAGTCACATGGATAACCCTGCCTCCAAGCAACTGCAATCTAAATTACCTAGTTTTGTGCATGCAACCCTAAGATCTGAGCCACTTTTTTATGGCTAGGATCCAAACCTCTACCCAGAACTTGATAGAACTGTCCATAATAATTAATGACACAAGGAAAAAGCCATTAATACAAAAATTAGACAATAAATTGACCTAACAAGGCCTAAGAATGAAATGAATTTTGTCAAACACATAGTGAACATGTAGTCTACAATTCATAATTACATATCTGGATGTAGGGGTCTCATACTTATCTGGGAATCATCAAGAAGGTCTTATGCCTTATCATAATAACTTCATTATCATCTATTAGGTCATACACTAATTAACCATTTATTTACCAATCAAAACATGATGAGAGCCATAACTAAAGTTTGTCATAAAACCATTCTTATAACCAACATATAACGCGAATAATAACAATGATAGAATGACCATCAAAACCACATAATAACAAGTATAAATACTCATGAAATACAAGAGGAAAGGAGCTCTTAAAGTTGATGATCTTTTTGTGTGAAAGTTATTAGCTTGAACCATTCTACTTTTGCATCTGGCTGCAACATGTCCAAAATTATGACATTTAAAACATTCAACATTCTTCATCATAAGGAATAACCGATTATCACTTCCATAGTTAGGAGTAAATGATTTTCTTTGAAGTGTTTCTTTCCTTGGTTGTTGATGGGGTTGACCTCTTATCTTCTTGTTGAGTATTTCAGATTTTGCATTAGAGTTCCTTGCCTCATCTTGTGAGCTAGATTCACCTTCAACAATTTCATGAAAACCAAGACTAGGTTTGATGATAGGAGACCTTTGACTACTAAGAATATTATCCAAAATCTTAGTACTATCTTGAAATCGTAACAGTTTATCCATTTCTTCTAATTTACCTTTTAAGGTATTTACTTCAACCTGATATTATGCTTTCTTTTCCAAATATTGCTTCTTCATGATTTCTTCAGCCTTTCTTCCTTCTTCCACTTGTTGCCTTAATTTGAGAATCTCATTTTCTTGCTCTTCATTTTCTTGAGGTAGTTCTCCATTATGATTATTTGAATTTTCAAGCTCTTCTTTTAGAGAGATTGTCTCATCTTCAAGACTTTTATAGTAACGGGATCTTTCTATAAGTTTCTTGATTGTTGTATCCTTCTCATTTACTTCATTTCTCAATGATGTTACTTTCCTACATCCTTTGACATTGATCTTCCTTTTCCTTGTACTACTTCCTTACTTTGTTTCCTTCCTCCAACTGAACTTTTAATCTAGTAAATTCTTCTTTGTAGGAAAGTTCCCTTTTATCAATTAGATCTTTTTGATCTCTAATTATCTCTGTGATCTTTTTAAATTCTGCTTCTATTTGATTTATTTCTCTTTCACCCATAAGAGAAAATTTGGTTGTTTCGCTGTCACATTAATTAGCTTCAAATGAATATAGAAATGTATCATCAGAGGACAACAAATTCGTACCTAATAATTATTTTTCTTGTTCATATTCATTCTAAGGTCATTCTGAATCTGAAGAGTTGCTTCCACATAATGGCAAACTGTCTCTCTTGTTAGGGTCCTATAATAATAAGATTCATAATTTTGAATTGTTTATGGTTAGTCTTGTAATATTGTACATACTTTTTCTTTTTGCAAAATGTTTTCCATATTAAAAATTAAAAAATTTAAAGAGGATATGTCCTAAGAGAAATATCAAAGGACAAAAAAGAATAAGAAAAGATAAACAAAGTGAAAAAAATATGAACCCCAAACAAAAACAGATCATGAAAGTGTGCAAGTCTAAGTGCCACTGCTTTTTACTTTATTGTACAAAATAATGGTTGTGTGTAGCTTGTCATAAATGCCACAACCCATGATAGTCAAACTATTTAATCTTGGAAGACCAATAGTTAGGTAGAGAAATATAATGTGATCATAAGATTAATCTGAGCCATTGGAAAATATAAGGTTAGAATTAGATAGTTTACTTTTCAAAAGAAAAAGGAAAGAAAGTGTCTGCTAGCTTAAATGCACCCAATAAAGTGAAGAAAAAATGTTAGGGTAAGTAGAAGAAAGGTTGCAGAAGTACAAATTTGATTGGAGCATAAGCACATTTATCATGCTTGATCCTATGTTTCAGTGTGCGGGATTAGTTATGAAAGTGAAACGATGTTCAAAAGCTCATTTAATTAACTTCCCCTCATTTCATTTCACCCCCCACTACATACTTACTAATTTTGCCATTATCCCATCATTGCTTGTTGAAATACCCTTTTTCCCTTAATTTTGGCCCTTACCCCTTGGTTTCACACATTTCCCTAGCAAATTACCCTCCAAAGGTCATTTCCCTACCCAAAACCCCTTTTCCCTAGTGTGAAACCCATTTCCCCTTTGAAAAGAAGAATCATTTTCCACTTATTAATTTCCCTATTTTATCCAAAAATCCCACAAAACCCCACTTGTCCTAAGTTTAAATCCCCCCCCCCCCTACATTACTTTATTAACTCTGTCATTCATACATTTCCTGACAAAACCCTTTTAAACCATAAAACCCCATATATCCTAAGTGTTTCCCCCTCACATTGTTTTATTTAACTCCACAATTCACCATTTTCCCGATATAAAAACCATTTTAACCCACCCCCTTGGTGCAGTTAACAAACCCCACCACATTCAACCCCAGTCCCTCTATATTAAACCCACACAATATACTTTTAACCCGCACCACTTATTCCTTAAATAATTACAAGTGTA
Source organism: Pinus taeda (assembly GCA_000404065.3). Lineage (NCBI taxonomy): Eukaryota > Viridiplantae > Streptophyta > Pinopsida > Pinales > Pinaceae > Pinus > Pinus taeda. Next base: position 32,162 of record APFE030097358.1, read on the forward strand.
ATTATCTCCCGAGCCTTGCTAATGTCCACTTGATTGCCCTCTGTGCAGCTTCACCGCACGATAGCCATTAGATCTTTCACCCCCAAATCTGACAACATGCATCCATATCACATACTCTTGATGTCCGACCTTTACTAGCCCAAGAGCACGCAAGATTCGCGGTTTTGCTCAGGCCCCTTTTGGTTACGTGGCAGCTCCACGCTAACTCGAGTGCTCTCAAGGAAATACCACTCGATGGCCAAAAACGATGCGATGAGCCTTAATACCACCTCCCCGCTAAAGCCAAAAACACTCATTGTTCATATTATAAAATTCCGTGCCAATTCCAACTGTTACCCATTAAAACCTCGAAGACCCTCGTTTTCACTTTTTTTGCTTGTTTTTTCAGTGAAAGCTGCCTTAGCCATTTACACCACCCTAAGCCTCTGTGACTAGATTTCACCATGGATTACCTCCCAAACACGCTCCGGACTCCATCCACAATTCCTCCCAATTTAAATACAACCTTCGGTCACCTCCTCTCAGACCTGGATTTTATTAACAAATTGTTTTATTTTGCAAGTGATTAAGCATAACAGAAGCTTGGATAAACAGTTTTGATACTAGTTCCAAAGCTTGTTTACTCCAAGATTTGCAAGGAAATGTATTCAAAGGGATTAATTAAGAAAGAAAAGACAATTATCACAGAGCAGAAGGAAACAATTTACACAATAAATGTTAAAACAGAGATTAAATTATTTTCACCAGCACAACAAAGGATTCTTACAAACTACTCTCCAAGCAACATTATGTATTCTACATAGTAAAAATCATTTTTACTAAAAACATAGAAACATGAAAGAGTGGGTAAGATTTACAGTGAAAGGTAAAAGTAAAATCGGGTGACAGAGCATTCGTGGTAAAATAAATACAGTTGAAAGACAAATGGAGGAGGCAGATGGAAGTGTATCAGATGAAAGTTCATAAGTAAATATGACATCCACTGTGAAAACCAAACAACCAAGTAGCTTAAAGGGTAAAATATCAGAGACTAAAAGAGAACAGAACCTAAATAACAGGGACAACAAACAACAATTCAATAGCTGCCTCTATCTTCTTGCATGAAGATATTTCCTTTTCCTAGATTAGTTCTCAATGCAGTTTGAGATATTTTGTAAGTTCTTTTGTATAAATACTTCATAATTCGAAGTATTGGGGGTAGATTGCTATACATTTGTAGAGTTATTTTGATCTTAAACCTAAGGGTGATTGTACCAATTTTCAAGTCAATAGACTGGAGCAAGTAATAAAAAGATTGTGCTAGAGGATTCATAAGATGAGCTATTGCAGTGAAGTATATTCTTTGTCTGATTTTGTTACCTTCTTATGTGTTTCATAAAATTAATTGTTATCTAAATTTGAAGGAATTAAATGGAAATTTAATTCAGAATTGGTTTAAGTACACTCTGTTTTTCACAGTTAGTCATTTGTATGTTTTCCTCTGATACCCGGATTTGAGAAACCTTAATTGATCTCCCATCTCGGTTTACTTCTTTCACTTCTCTTCATGATTCAGCCTAGGGAACCCTTAATTACTCCTTGGATCTGATTGGAAGCCATTTCACCTTCAAGTCCTTGAGATCTGTAGTAACCCCTCTATCTTGCCCTCTAGATACTGTTTTTAGAACTTAATCCAATCTTGTTTGTCTAACATTTGACCCCATAGCCCAATGGTAAAAGACAACCCTTTTCATCTAAGTAAGTGATCCCACCACCAAAATTCAAATAAAAAACCCAAGCATATTCATAACTAGCCTAAAATCAATTCACTAAAACAAAGTTATATCATAAAGAGAGAGCCCTCTATGATATTAGGAAGGCTAGGTCCTGATCTCCAAAAGTGGTTTGTGGTTACCTCTATCATTTCTTTTTCTCACAACTTAGAATAAATTTTCGAGTGATAACATCATTGGAAACCATACTGGGGACTTCAATCCTCAATCTAATAAAACTTTAAGGAAACCTTAAATTTCGTCTTGAACCCCTTGAGGTCATTTTCAGAAGTCGTTTTTGAAAAAAAATTCATAAAAATGAGTTTAAAAAGTTTGAATTCTGGCTCCTAAGAAGACTCACTACACTAGGGAAAACCCAAATCCAAACCCTGCTACTATAGTTGATGACCCAAACAGAATTTAAAAAAAATTAAAAAAATAGAAACTCAGGCAAGTAGTAACCAGTTAGTCAAAGTAAACTCACTCCCTGAGGAGTTGTCAACTTTAGAGGAAATCCCTTTTGATTTGTCATTTGAACTCTCATTATTTAGAACTAAATCTGAGAATGCAATCCATGAAACAATGTTAGACCCTGAGTTTGTTCAACTCATTGAATCAAAAAGGGTGATTATCCATCCAGATTTAGATAAATTTGCCTTGGAGACTTCTGACAATTTATAAGCTTTGACCTCTACATTGATAAGCCATATAGATGATGCTTACCTTCAACAATATGTTGAACTAGCTGCCCTTACTGCTATTGCCTCTGAAATTGCTACACAATCTTCAACCATTCTAAATACACCTTCATTTACCACAACCTCACCTATAGTATCCAACACATTCCATTCCCCTAAACCAGTTATTCATCAACCATCCTCACCATCATCTAGTTCATCTCCATCCAGTTCAAGCCCTTCCTCAAGTACCATCACTTTATCCCCTAGTCAAGCCAGAATCCAAGCCATGGCAGACTGATATGCACCCCTGGTTTTACCTGAACAACTCCATGCCATGCCCCAAGATTATCAAACAAAAATATTTTTGTTTGATGCTACTGATCAGTACACTTCCTAAAAGCATGTGAACAAAATGACTGACTTTTTTGAGTTGCATGAGATAGATGAATCAGATGTCCAAATGAGGTTGTTTGCTCAAACATTAACTGGGGAAGTTAAGAAATTATTCGAAGCTTTACCTACTGCCCATATTATAGACTTAGCTTCTTTTCATATATTATTCCTTGATAGATGGGAGAGAAAGAAAAACCCCCTACAAATACTTTCTGAATATGATAACATTAGAAGAGCTCCTAATGAGTCAGTTCAAGATTATTGTATTATTTTCAATAAAATCTACAATGCAATCCCTGCTAATCTTAAGCCTCCACCTAACCTAGCATTAATCAAGTTCCTTGATGGCTTTGACACTGACATGTCATACCAGTTAAGGAAAAGAAACCCTCAAACATTGGAACAAATGCAAAGTAATGTAGTTATTGTAGAGGCCAACCTATTAGCTAAGAAATCCAGAATGAGAAATGAAAAGAGAGTTGTAATTAAAGAGGAAACTTCGACTTCTGATGGAAAAATAGATAATTTAGCAAAGTGTAGAAAGAATAATGGATAGATTAGAAAACATGGAAAGAAAAACTCAATGGGAGAATAAAAAACCACCCCCAATAAGAAACCCCAACTTTAGGAAGAATCCTAACGCTGGAAAGAATGCTATACCAGATCAGTAGATTAGACTTCCCTTCGAGGAGAATTGTGCTGAGGGTTCACAGAGCCATGAAGAAGAGGATGATGCCCAGATAAAATTATTAGGAAAAAACAATGAAGATGTTGTTTTTCTTACTCAAGAAGAATAGGAGTTGCACATGATGCAATAATTGCAATTAGAATCTGGTGTGTCCTTTGACTTTAAACAGGGTTATGAGTCAACTATATATGAGGTTCACAAACAATATACCTTAAGAAGTAAAAATAACAATGAAGCTCCCACTAGAAGATCAATCTAGGCCCAAACTAAAAAGATAACAGAAGCTCTTGTCACTAAAATTTTACAAATCCTTCCTAGGGGAACACTAGAGACTTCTACCCAAAAAATTATAGATATAACTTCCAATGAAAGTCAAACTGAAACAAACGCTCAAAACATTCCAAATAGGAGTAATCAAAGCAAAAAAGATGAAACACATACTGAATTTCCTACTACTCAGAAACAAGATAAAAACACACAAACTTCATTTGTTAAGGAATATCTCATCCAAACAAACAAAGCTCAAATCCCTTTCAACATCAAAACTGAAATAGAAAAATTAAAGATATCAGTTCCTTTGACCAAACTAGTAAAGAATGAATCCTATAGATCATAGATAACTAAAACTTTAAATATAGGAGAGGGAGAAGATGTTGTCAATTTGAATGATGATCAACCTGAATTATTTTTTGGCCCTGAGTTCAATGGTATTCATGAGCAAGGGGGGGTCCCTCCTTTCTACATTAGCTTGAACATTCATGAAAAAATATTACATAATGTTATGTTAGACTTAGGGGCATCCCATAATTTGATGCCAAAAGAAATCATGGAGAGACTAAACCTAGACATTACCAGACCATATAAGGACTTGTTTTCCTTTGACTCTAGCCAAGTTAAATGCCTTGGTTTGATCAAGGATTTATGTGTAACTCAAGTCCAGTGCCCAAAAAAGAGTATTCTGATGGACATAGTTGTTGCAGACATCCCACCCAAATATGGAACGTTGATATCTCGCTCATGGGGAGAAAAATTGCAAGGATCATTGCAGTTAGATATTTCTTATGCCACCATATCTATTTTTGGCCAACAAAGGAAACTATATAGACAAACCTTGATAAAATACATGGAGATTAGTGTAGAAAAACCAAAAAAATTTCCAATATACTCCATGCATTCTGATTTGGACTCTTTCATCTTGTACAATTCAGATCGTGACAAAAAGGAAATCACAGCTGAAGAACTGAAGTATAAAACTGCTGACAGTGAAAACATTTTTCATGAGTCCCTATGGTATCTAGATTTTGATGGATCTATGAAAGATTAGGGGCTGGTGCAAGAGTGTGGATCCACAATGTGGAGAATAATCATTCTAAGGGACATGCAGTCATATTAAAATTCAAGTGTACAAATGACATGGCAGAGTATGAAGCTTTGCTCTTAGGGTTACAAATGGTTAGAAAACTTGGAGCCAAAAGAGTTTCTATATTTGGAGACTTAGAACTAATTATTAAACAAATTAATGGTGAATACTCTATAAACAATCCTAGACTTAGTCAATATAGGGATACTACCATAGATTTGATTAAAGACCTCCTCGAAAGAAACTTTGCTGCCATTCCTAGAAAACAAAATATGCAAGCCCATAGTCTTGCCACTTTTGTTAGTACCTACAAATTTCCTTTCCAACCCAATCATCAGTACACTACAGAAGTGAGACATATGCCTATCATACCAGACAATTTGAAGTATTGACATATTTTTCTCCTAGGATTCTCAAATTTATGACTTCATGAATGCTAAGGTGAGTTTCAGAATTGTAAAATAGATACAGATTGTACAATAGATAATGACATAGATAGTGACATAGATGTAAATATTTTAGATATAGCTAAACCTATTGATTTCACTAGATTAGAAGTAGATAACTTAGAAAATGTAGAAATAGAGGAAATAATGAATAATTATCCTGAAATTCTTAATCTTAAAAATAATTTTTTGCCTAAGGGATTAGTCCCCTTAGAAGAATTTTTTTATTCCAATAATGTAGCTAGGAAACCGAAAATGGAGCCTTTGAGAGAAGAAATAGAAGAATGTAACATAGGAGCTAAGGAAAAACCAAAACTCATTAAAATATCAAAAACTTTACCTCTAGAGGAAAAGCTAAAATACATAAATCTATTTAAAGAGTTCCAAGATGTATTTGCATGGATTTATGAAAACTTGAAGTCTTATGACACCAGCATAATTCAACATAAAATACCTCTCAAAGAAGATCATAAGCCTTTTAAACAAGGACTTAGGAGGATGAATCTAGTTCTTATGCCATCTATTGAGAAAGAAGTTAAAAGAATGTATGATGCCCAAATTATATCTCCCATTAGATACTCAAATTGGATTTCAAACTTAGTCACTACTAGGAAAAAGACTAGAGAAATCAGACTTTGTGTTGATTTTAGAAATTTAAACAAGGTCTCTTTAAAAGACAACTATCCTCTACCAAAATGGACCATATCCTTCAGAGGGTAGTAGGCTCATCGAGAATCTCTGTACTTGATGGATTTTCTAGATATAACTAGATCTTAGTTCAACCATATGACCAAGCCAAAACTACATTTATTACTCCTTGGGGTACCTTCATGTATTTGAAGATTCCTTTTGGATTAATGAAAGTAGGAGAAAAATTTCAAAGAGCTATGGATATAGATTTTTCCAAGGAGATCCATGATTTCTTAGTGGTATACCAAGATGACATTACAATCTTTTCTAAAGTTGATAATGAACATCTAGATCACCTGAGAAGATTTTTCACTAAATGCAGGAAATTTGGTATTTCCTTAAACCCCAAAAAGACACTCTTTGGCCTAGAAGAAGGAAAGTTGTTGGGACATATCATATCTAAAGCTGGGATTAGAATAGATCCTGCTATAATAGAGGCCATTTTAACCATCAACCATCCTAGAAACATCAGAGAGTTGAAATCATTTTTAGGAAAAATTAATTTTCTTAGGAGATTCATTTCAAATTTAGCAAAATTGATTAGAGAAATAAATAACATGTTAAGAAAGATTTAGCACTTAAATGGACAGTGGAGGACAAACACTCCTTTGAAGCCATCAATGAAGCCCTAACCAAAACTCCAGTCCTTATAAGTCATGATTTTCAGAAAGATTCTATAATTTTTTCTTTTGCTTCAGAACACACCATTGCAGTAATCTTGCTACAAAAGAATGACCAAGGATATGAATAACCAATTGCATTTTTCAGAAATCCTTAAAAGATGCCACACTCAAGTACAACATTATGGAGAAATAGGCATTAGATTTAGTAAAGGCTATCAAAGATTTCAGAGTCTATATTTTGTATTCTCACATTATTGCTTATGTTCCAAATTCAATAGTTAAGGACATTTTGACACAAAATGGGCTTGAAGGGAAAAGAGGCAAATGGATTGCCACTATATTGGAATATGACATAGAAATAAAGCCTACTAAACTTATCAAAGGCCAAGGTTTAGCCAAACTCTTGGCTGAATTGAACTGTCAAGCCCTAGATATTAATTTCATTGGTGCCCTTGATGATCAGGAAGAGATGGCAACTCCACAAATCAGTGAACCTTTTACAGATTCACCTTGGTATGCAAATATCATATTTGTATTACTAAACTTACAAGCTACTCCTGGTTTAACAAGAACTAAAGCTAGATTTTTGAAAATGAAGTCATTAAGATATTGTGTCATAGATAATGCTTTGTTCTGGAAAGACATTAGTGGTATTCTTTTGAATTTTTTACTTAAAGGTGAAGCTGATAAAATTATGCAAGAATTTCATGTAGGAGATTATGGAGGACACTTGTATTGGAAGACTACTACTGAAAAAAATCTGAGGGATGGTTTCTACTGGCCCACTCTTTTTGCAAATGTTAAGAAACATGTAACCTCCTATCATAAGTACCAGATATTTGAGGGAAAGAGAAAACGTTTACCCTTAATCTTAAACCAATCTCCACTGAAATGCCATTTCAACAAAGTGGGTTAAACTTCATTGGATAGATACACCTAGCCTCCTCAGCCCAACATAAGTGAATTTCGATAGCCACTGATTATTTTACCAAATGGATAGAAGCCATCCCTTCTAGACAAGCCACAGACATAGTCATTATCTCCTTCCTAGAAAATAATATCCTATTAATATTTGGATGCCTCTAAAAGCTCATTTATGATAATGCAGCTACCTTTAAATCCAAGAAAATGGTAGATTTCTGTAACAAATACCACATCACCCTTGGCCACTCCACTACCTATTACCCTCAAGGTAATGGACTTGCAAAATCCTCTAACAAAAGCCTGGTCAATATCATTAAGAAATTACTAGAAGACAATAAAAAGACATGGAACAAAAAGTTGGTCAATGCCTTATGGGCAAATAAACTAACTACCAAGAAGTCCATTGGCACATCTCCCTATCAGTTAGTGTATGGGATGGATGTTATTTTTCCATCATTTTTGGGAGTTCCATTGATGAAGATAATCCAGGAATTACAGATGGAACCAAATGATTTCTAGAGAAGGATAAATCAGACCATACGCTTGCAGTAGACCAGAGAAGAAGTATACATAAAATCACAAGTAATCCAGGACAAAATAAAAAAAAGGTATTTGATAAAAAGACTAAAGTTGATGATTTTTACATAGACGATAAAGTTCTTAAGTGGTATTCAAGAAGAGAAGACAAAGGAAAACATGGAAAATTTGACTTCTTATGGAAAGGGCCTTATGCCATTTATGGTTATAGGGGTAACATTGTTTTTTTCTTGAGAGAGATAGATGCATCAGATCTACCAGGAGGACCTGTCAATGGTAGAATGCTGAAGCATTATTTTCCACTTATTAACTATAGTTCATTTTAATTTGATCATTGTACATAACATAGTAGAGTTTAGATTGGATTGGATGGTGATTTTTTGAAGTTGAAGCCTGTAGAGAAGGCCCTGAGCTTTGAAGGTTTCACCATAATAAGTATGAATAAGGCATAAATCATAGAAGAACAATTTACAGGGTAATTGCAGTCACAATTGAAAGGTTACTGGCCTTATAGTTCTTGACATTTCACCAGGAAATGACATCCCCATGTGGAGCCACTGTTAGGGTCCTATAATAGGATTCATAACTTTGAATTGTCTATGGTTAGTCTTGTAATATTGTACATACTTTTGCTTTCTACAAAATGTTTTCCATATTAAAAATTAAAAAATGTAAAGAGGGTATGTCCTAAAGGAAATATCAAAGGACAAAAATGAAATAGAAAAGATCAAAAAAGTGAAAAAAATATGAACCCCAAACAAAGACAAATCATGAAAGTGTGCAAGTCTGAGTGCCACTAATTTTTACTTTATTGTACAAAATAATGGTTGTGTGTAGCTTGTCATAAATGCCACAACACATGATAGTCAAACTGTTTAATCTTGATTATTTCATGTTTATATATAGAGAATAAAGATCTAGCCAAACTGTTTAATCTTGGCAGATCAATAGTTAGGTAGAGAAATAAAATGTACTCATAAGCTTAATCTGAGCCATTGGAAGATATAAGGTTACAATTAGATAGTTTACTTTTCAAAAGAAAAAGGAAAGAAAGGGTTTGCTAGCTTAAATGCACCCAATAAAGTGAAGAAAAAATGTTAGGGCAAGTAAAGGGTAAGTAGAAGAAAGGTTGCAGAAGTACAAAATTGATTGGAGCATAAGCACATTTATCATGCTTGATCCTATGTTTCAGTGTGCAGGAGCAGTTATGAAAATGAAAGGATGTTCACAAGCTCATTTAATAACTTCCCCTCATTTCATTTCACCCCCCACTACATACTTACTAATTTCCCCATTATCTCATCATTGCTTGTTAAAATACCCTTTTTCCTTTCATTTTGGCCCTTACCCCTTGGTTTCACACATTTTCCTAGAAAATTACTGTCCAAAGGTCATTTCCCTACCTAAAACCCCTTTTCCCTAGTGTGAAACCCATTCCCCTTTGAAAAAAAAATCATTTTCCCCTTATTAATTTCCCTATTTTATCTAAAAAACCCACAAAACCCCCTTGTCTAAGTTTAAATTCCCCCCCCCCCCCCCCCCGCATTACTTTATTAACTCTGCCATTCATACATTTCCCGACAAAACCATTTTAAACCATAAAACCCAATATATCTTAAGTTTTGTTTCCCCCCGCTTTGTTTTAGTTAACTATGCAATTCACCATTTTCCCGATATAAAAACCTTTTTAACCCACCCCAATTGTGCGGTCAACAAACCCCGCCACATTCAACCTTAGTCCCACTATATTAAACCTGCGCATTATACTTTTAACCCGCACCAATTATTCATTAAATAATTACAAGTTAAGTGTAATTATCCCTCGGGCCCCGCTTATCTCCGCCTGATTGCCCTCCGTGCAACTTCACTGTGCGATAGTCGTTAGATCTTTCACCCTCAGATTTGACGATGCACATCCATATCGTGCGCTCCCGGTGTCCAACCTTTACCATCACATGAGCACACGGGATTCGTGGTTTTGCTCGGGCCCCTTTTGGTTATGCGACAACTCCACACTAAATCGCATGCTCTCAAGGAAATACTGCTCGATGGCCAAAAGTAGTGAGATGAGCCTTAATACTGCCTCCCCGCTAAAGCCAAAACCACTCACTATTCATATTATAAAATTATGTGCCATTTCTAGTTGTTACCTGTTAAAACCCTAAAGACCCTCGTTTTCACTCTTTTCCCTCATTTTTTCAGTGAAAGTTGCCTTAGCCATTTATGCCACCCTAAACCTCTGCAACTAGATTTCACCATGGATTACCTCTCGAACATGCTCCAGACTCTGTCCAGAGTTCCTCCCAATTCAAATACAGCCTTTGGTCACGTCCTCTCAGACCTGGATTTTATTAACAAATTGTTTTATTTTGCAGGTGATTAAGCAGAACAAAATATTGGATAAACAATTTTGGTACTAGTTCCAAAGACTGTTTACTCCAAGATTCGCAAGGAAATGTATTCAAAGGGCTTAATTCAGAAGGAAATGACAATTATCATAGAGCAGAAGGAAACAATTTACACAGTAAATGTTAAAACAAAGATTAAATTTTTCTCACCAGCACAGCAAAGGATTCTTACAAACTACTCTCCAAGCAACATTATGTATTCTACATAGTAAAAATCATTTTTACTAAAAACACAGAAACCTGAAAGAGTGAGTAAGATTTATAGTGAAAGTTAAAACTAAAATTGGGTGACAAAGCATCCATGGTAAAAGAAATACAGTTGAAAGACAACCAGAGGAGGCAAATGAAAGTGTATAAGATGAAAGGTCATAAGTAAATATGACATCCAACGTGAAAACCAAACAGCCAAGCAGCTTAAAGGGCAAAATATTAGAGACTAAAAGACAATAGAACCTAAATAACAGGGACAACAAACAACAGTTCAATAAATGTCTCTATCTTCTTGCATGAAGATATTCCCTTTTCCTAGATTAGTTCTCAATGCAGTTTGAGATATTTTGTAAGTTCTTTTGTATAAATACTTCATAATTCGAAGTATTTGGGGTGGATTACTATACATTTGTAGAGTTATTTTGATCTTAAACCTAAGGGTGATTGTACCAATTTTCAAGTCAACGAACTGGAGCAAGTAATAAAAAGATTGCACTAGAGGATTCATGAGATGAGCTATTGCAATGAAGTATCTTCTTTGTCTGATTTTGTTACCTTCTTATGTGTTTCATAAACATAATTGTTATTTATATTTGAATGAATTAACTGGATATTTAACTCATAATTTGTTTAACTACACTCTGTTTTTCATAGTTAGTCATTTATATGTTTTCCTCTGATACCTAGATTTGAGAACCCTTAATTTCTCTCCCATCCCGGTTGACTTCTTTCACTTATCTTCATGATCCAGCCTAGGGAACCCTTAATTTCCCCCTGGATCCAATTGGAAACATTTTCACCTTCAAGCCCTTGAGATCTATAGAACTCCTCTATATTTCCCTCTAGACACTATTTTTATAACTTAATCCAGTCTTGTTTGTCTGACATTTGACCCCATAGACCAATGGTAAAAGACAACCCTTTTCATCTAAGTAAGTGATCCCACCACCCAAATTCAAATAAAAAAACCAAGCATACTCATAACTAGCCTAAAATTAACTAACTAAAACAAAGTTCAATCATAAAGGGAGAGCCCTCTCTAAGATTATGAAGGCGAGGCCATGATCTCCAAAAGTGGTTTGTGGTTACCTCTATCATTTCTTTTTCTGACAACTTAGAAGAAATTTTGGAGTGATAACATCTCCCACTATCACATTTCCTTTTAGATGTCTTTCTTCTTTTCATATGCTTTCTTCTTTTGATTCTTTCCCATTATTACTATGAATCTCCTTCAAGTGATCAAGATTTTGCGAAAGGACCTACTCTGATACCATTTGTTGGTAATAATGATGAGAGGGGTGGGGGGTGAATCAGTATTTATGAATCAATAACTTTTTCATTTCATAATCAGATTTATATACGCTACTTCAGTGAAGGGAAGTAGAGTGTGCACACAATTGTTCTTAAGGAAACTAGCATATATCTAATGAACTTATGATTCAGTCATTCATCATATGTTGATATTTAATCAGCGCGTCGGTACTTTATTAAACATTAAATAGTAACCATGTGGAGTAATAACAGAACAAACCATCACACATAAGCAACACACATGAACACCAAGATTTAAGGTGAAAACCCAATGTGGGAGAAAAACCACTTGTTGTTGTTGTCTTTGTATTCTTTTAATATAAAGAATAATCCATTTACAATCTTATACTGGTGCAAACTCATACAAGTACACAGGCACCCACCTGCAGAAGGCTACAACATTCTCTCGTTCTCCAGCTTCTATTGGAAGGGAGCTACAACCCCCAAGCTCTTGTATTGGATGATATGTTTACCAGTATATAGGCGTCGGCTTACCATCCTCACTCGTTCTCTAGTTGCTACTAGAAGGGATATCCAACCGCCTAATCTAATCACCAACCACTACTAGTAGGAAGCTTTGACTTCCTCACTAAAGGCTCCACCCTCAACATCCTCTAGGGACCACATTTCATAAATTTTCAGGCTAGATACTCTGGGTACACAACCATACAATATGAAGGCCACATTTCATCAAATTTTCATACTAGACCCATCAATAACATTGAAGTTAAAAATAAATCACCACTCCAATACATCCAACAAATACATCTGCATCATCCAATCACTGAAACCCAATCAACAATCTATGATATAACTGAAACCCAATCATCAATCTCTGAACCAACCACAGCTGAATCAATCAATCACATAAACCTCTAACATATCTGAATCACCCAATCATCAATCTCCGAATCAATCACAACTGAATCAATCAATCACCTAAACCTATGACATATATGAATCACCCAATCATCAATCTCTGAATCAATCATAACTGAAACAATCAATTACTGAAAAAACAATCAACTGACACTAAATAAAAAATTAAACCAATCAACTGGAACAGACAGATCACTATAACCAGTACACAAATATGAACCCAAAACACTGCATCAACAACCAGAACCAACTGCAACCTCAAAAATTATATGTCAAAATGTATACACTACTTCAATGAAGCCAACCTGCGTGTATACACTACTTACTTTAACCCAACCTATGTATACCTCCAATAATACTAAATCATAAAAACCTCTGAATCAAAACTGTACCAACCAGTAACATTCTGAATATCTACTATCAAATTACAGACTTCTAACTAGACAACAACAAAGATCACCCTTCTCACTTAATCAATCAATCAATTAATGAGACTCAATCTCCTTATACATTCAGTTCTACTTTTAGATCTAAGAAGACATCATTGACAAACAATAGTAAAACAACAACACTGAACAGATAGATTAGTCATCTCATAACATCAAGATTTTCTATTATATACACTACATGGAAGAGCCAAACCGGCATGTATATGCACATTCACTAAAGAAAACTAGTGTATAGATGTGCAAATACTTACTTATAACTTCACAGCTATTCCAGACTTCAGACATACCCATATCATAGCATTTAAAGGATAAAACATTTGTTAGCACTCAAATCTAGCCTATCCATTATTAGATCACATAATGACAAGTCATTATGATCTGGATCCATCATTAGATCTCATCCATCATCAAACATTCAGGTGCATACTTACTTTAGATCAAGAAAAGCATCAGAAACCCATAACATGCATATTTTCTTTTGATCTAACACTTCGTAAGATATTTATTGCTTGTTCACTTAGTCCATTGATATTCTCCTCCTTATATAGTTTTAGCCTTTCTCAATACCTTGGACCAAAACAACACTTAGAAAATGTGGTATTCTTGGACGGGATCAAACAATTGTTCCTCCATTGAATATTGTGGGCTAATACCATGGTATTGAACCTTGCTATTCTTTCACGTTAATTTCCTTTATTTTTCATCTCATATGTGCTTTTCCTCTTGTGAACGTGTGTGCATACGTATACACTCATTTTGTACAGTGAACCCACGTGTATATGATCTTTTTGTATAGGGAACCCATGTATACAACTTAACATACCTGAAAACATCCTTTTTCTTCAACTTCTTGATTCTGATCTATAGTCCTTTGTTCCAATATCCTATTATTTTGTACCATTGCCTGGTTACCTCTAAATTGACCTGATATAATGTGGTTTTCCATCATACATCACTTATGAACTTATTTCTTTGAACTACCCTGCATTTTGTCACATATGTAAACACAACTGTCATGCATTTTGTCACATTATGTTTATACTTTTATCAATTAGTTCATTCATCAAATATTAAGGACAACATATGCTAACAATATCCTTGTATCAAACTTTTGACCATTATTCTCTTCCATCATTATGTCGCCTTTGACCTGTAGATTCATCTCTACTCCATAATTTTGTCACCTCTTATCTGTCTTGTAGATTCATCTAGTTTCCATATATTTGTTCTGCTACAAGTGGGTTTCCATCAATTACAACACATGCATCATAATGCCAACATATTTATGATGTAAACATATTACTTGGTGAATTTAAACATTGTTTTATGATTTAGGATGATAGATGTGAGAAATACAGATCAATCTACTAGGAGTTGTAAACCTAATAAAATGAACAAAGATGAAGGAAACCAAGTGAAATCAGGGGCATATTTGGCATGAGTTGTCTTAAAATAAGGTGATGGGATGATGTTGCAGGGAATGTGAGAATGATTTCCCATTCAATAGATGAAAATATTTGGACAAAGCTAACTTTGCAAACATGGTTTAGGTAAAGGTAAGGGAAATCGACTTTTCTTAGGTTTAAACAAGAAATCTATGGGAAACAATGGTAATAGCAAGTACCTAGGAGGCATTTAAGTTGATTTGATCAAGCACACATCAAATCAAACTGGAAATGGTCATGAAAAATCAAATTTATAAATACTCTGTCTTATGCAGTCATTGCACAATTACCTTAGGGATTGTTTTATGGTTTTCATAATTGGAGGGCAATCTAACAAAAACCAATACATGGGCTTTGAAGGGGATAACTTGTGGATGATGAGGTTTTTAAAAAATAAAAGAAAATATTACCAAAGTGACATTGAGATGAGGGCGAATCTTTGCGCATTCTTTTTGGAGTCAACAATGATTAAGGTGTGAATTCCTGGAAATCACCCTCTTTTCTTTGTTGTGATGTGTTGCTCAACCTTTGCTTTAGGAAATGAAGAATGAGGAATGATTTTGAGTATGAAAAAGAGGGGGAAAGGTATGTAAGGGGAGTGATTGATGGGCATTTAATGAGGGGATATGGAATAAATGGATGGGATGTGTGAAGTAGGAAGGGAGGGAAAACTTTGATGAGGGGAGAGTAGAGGTAATTAGGTGTCATTTTCAGTACTAGTACCTTGAGTTGACAACACTAATGATGACTAGCCAAGATATTTAGGATCCAAATTATATGATCAATGTTTTCATGGAAATAATTTTATAAATGAATCATTATTTACATCTCTCAAATCGAGAAATCATTAGGTGAAGATACACTTCCTCATATGAAATATTAGACTCTAACTACAATGAAAAATATATCACCTTCCCTTCTTTCTAATTTTCATGGCTTCAGAACTGAGAATCCTAAGGCATTCCTTTTTGAGTTTGAAGTATTGTGTAGATCATATGACTATTTACTTGATACTCAAAAATTGAAATTGGTTCCAACCACTCTGAAATATGGAGCCCTTAAATGTTTCATGGGTCTAGGAACACACTCTATTAGAACATGGGATGAAATGAAGAGAGTATTCCTATAAAATATGAATATTATGTACACACTGTAGCCTTAAAGATGAAGTCTTTAATATGGTTCAAAAACAAGATGAAAACCTTGAATATCTAGTAGAAATATTTTCCTCCAATATCTAAAGGGCTAAAATGCACAATTTAGATGAGGATACATTAAAAAATCTTTTCCTAGAAACCATAAGGGATGAGTGGATTGATCTTATCAATTTAATGGAAAAAAGAGATGTCTCCCAATTGTCATTTGAAGAAATTTGTGAGTTTTGAAAATATATTTCAAGAGTTTAGGCTAGATATGGTAAGAACCCAAGAGATCCAGTCATGTCAAGGGTAAGAAAATCTACACCCAGAACAACATATAGAGAGGAATTAGGAAATTTTCTTGAAAATTTTAAAACATATATCTTTGGAAATCTTAGATAATAACTAGATACTATAAAGATACAATACAAGAAAAAATCTAAGAATGTTGCATTATCTATCTTCTATCCTAGGTGTAGGAAAAAACATTCTCTACAACAATGCTCTCTTGATAGTGTAGAGATTTTTGTCATATGTACATAACATCATGATACAAAAGAATGTCCTTCAATACTAGGGCTTGAGGATGTCTTTATAGATGAAACTAGAACAGGTCAAGCCAAATCATTTTTCTTTATTTCTAAGAGACCCTAGAAAAATCAATAAGAAAGTATGGAACAAAGTTCCAATGCTTAGTAGCAAACATATGTACAATCACAGAGTAATTGGAATGCACCTATGCCTTGGCAACCTTGGACAACTCAACCTAAAAATCCATATTGGGCACAAGGTTGGAAAATATCGTATGGTAGAAACCCTCAGTATCCTCAATTCCAATAGTGATGTTCTCAATACCAATCTCATTATTATTCCCCTCATCCTTCACAACCTTCCTAACCACAATTCCAATCCCAACTTTCTCTTTCATATACTAAATTTCCTCAAAAATGTATAATCAACTACCTGCTCAATCACTTTTGAATCCAAAGAATAAAATTCCTCAATGACCCATTTACAATTTTGAGGGTTGAAATTTTCAAGCTTGTGTGATAGATCCTTTAGGTCTAAATGATTTCCAACTTAAATATGGTAGGGTTTTACAAAAGAAATCACCACAAGTTTTCATCCAAGAATTTAAGGAGGATAAAAATTCTGAAAAGAGGCATCTCTTGATCAGGAAAAGACTCCTCCAAAGGAATATGTTCCTATTGAAATAGGTGAAAACAAAATAAAATAAGCTCCCACAATTTCTCTACTAGAACAAACTTCCATCTCACTACAAAATCCCCCTTTTCTAGAAAGGCTTCAAATTGATAAGGGAATAGAAAGGTAAATCATTTTACATGAGTATGATATGCTAGATGAATTGAAGAATATTTGCATCAAAATTCCTTTACTTCAAGCTATAAAGGAAATATCTATAATTTGCAAAACAATAAAGGATGTGTGCATTAAAAAACCAGGAAGAAAAAAAAAGATGGTAAAATGATTCAATCGGTAGGAAAGATTGCAAATATTATGATGGGGAAACCAATAGTTCAAAAAAAATTTAGATTCAGGTAGGCCCATTGTAAAAATTCACATCAATGGTATTGAAATTCCACACACTTTGATTGATTTAGGGGAAACCATTAATATCATGAGTAATCAAACAATAAATCAATTAAAGCTTCTCGATCTTTAATATACCCCAACCTTGTTCCAATTAGCCGATAAATATGTTATCAAAATTGATGGTATACTAGAATATGTATTTGTTTCCATGGGAGTATCCCGTCGATTTCATGACTTTAACTCCCAAAAACAATTTAGGAGGCCATCCATTGATCCTTGGTAGACCTTGGCTAGCTACAACTGATGCATTCATAAGTTGTAGATCTTGTGACATGTACATTTTTTTATGGTAGTTCTACTAATAAATTCACATATAGAAAGTGAATTTTGGATTTATGATTATAATGAAGACTTTGAAGATATTTAACTTGAATTTACCCTTTCACAAATCAATGAAGAGGATCAATTGATCAGTTTAATGAATAACGATGATTCCTCTTCATATTGTGAACAATATCAAAGTTTTCAAGAACAATGTAATATTGAATGTTTATCAATCACTTCATCAATCCCTTTACAAATGAGGTACTGCGTGATGTTTCTCCCCTTGAAGTTTGTGATGTATTATAAGGCCAACCATACTTGTGAATTTTCATGTTTCGTATGAATCTAGGCCTCACATTGTTATTATTTCTTTGGGCAATAAGTTATATAGGATACTAGAGGTAGCACCACCTACCACCATCTCTTTGATCTCTGTGAAGCAATGTAGTAAGACAATTTCCTAAACCGAGAAATTTGTCTTCCTTATTATTCACCCTCAGGGAAAGAAGAAGTTTGTTGCCACATCTGTGGCCTCTATATAGGGCTCCTCCACATGACAGTAGTAGATGGACAAGGTCATGGAGGAGTACAAGGATATTTTCACCTCACCCACAAGGGTACCCCTACATTGTCAGGTCAAGCACTCCATCAATTTGACCCTGAGCACGCCACTACCTAATGAGATGATCTATTGACACTCTATTATGGAGAATGATGAAATAAAGAGGCAAAGTCAAGAGTTGTTGTAGAAAGGTAACATCAGGCCGATTTCATCACCCTGTGGGAGCTTGATCATGTTGGTGCATAAGAAGGACGAGACCTAGAGACTCTGTATTGACTATCGAGTGCTAAATAAGATCACTGTCTGAAATAGGTATCCAATCCCATGAATAGATGAACTTCTGGACCAACTAAAGGGGGGAATATTTCAACAAAATTGAATTGAATTCTGGTTATCACGAGGTACCAATCGAACCCTCTGATGTGTGGAAGACCGCCTTCAAATCCAAGGAGGGCCTTTTCGAATGGCTGGTCATGCCTTTCGAGTTAACAAATGCCCCCACAACATTCATGAGGCTGATGGAAAACATCTTGTGGCCCTTCACCAACTCATTCATGGTAGTGTATTTGGATGACATCATGATCTTCAGCCAGAGTTGGGAAGAGCACATCCACCATATTCAAAAGGTCCTCCAAACCCTGCAACAACACAAATTGTGCGCCAATTTGGAGAAATTCACTTTTGGTATGACCTAGGTTCAATATCTAGGGTGCATCATTGATGACTGGGGTTTGCATGTTGACTCAACCAAGATACAAATTATTTGGGATTGGCCAACCCCAACCATTCTAACGGAGCTCTGCAACTTTCTGGGTCTTGCCAAATTCTATCACAGGTTTGTGTTGGGGATTTCTCATATCATTTGGTCTTTGAGTCAAGTAAAAAAGGGTGGAGCAAAAGAAAAATTATTTTTTTTTGAGTTCCAACGGAAGGCATTTTTCGAGTTGAAGCATCATATCTACTTTGCACCAATGCTCACATTACTAGAATTGTAACAACCATTTGAGATTGAGACATATGCCTCCAATTATGCTATTGGTGTAGTTCTTACTCAGTAGGGGCATCCAATGGCATATCGTAGCGAGACACTTTCATACATAGTCCGAAAGTAACCCACCTATGATAAAGAGATGTGTTCCATTGCGCCGGCCTATTGACAATGGAAGAATTACATTCTAGGGAAGGAAACGGTCATCCACATAAACCAACGTCCCCTACAATTCATACAGACACAAGGAAAGTTGTTGAACGATCACCATCAGAAATGGTCCACATACATGCAACAATTCCATTTCAACATTAAGTACAAGAATGGAATCACCAATAATGTTGCAGAATTCATTAGGCGATCATCGATCATGACACTGACCACTGTAGTCGACTCTTGCAGACATGGAACGTTAGAGTGGCCACATATTTACAAGAGTGATCTAGAATTCTGAAACACATACCAGATGCTCCTGGAAGGCAAGCAAGTTCCTTATTTTCACCTCCAACATTCACTGTTATGCCACCTAGTACACCTCTATGTTGCTTCAAGCGAACATGCCAAGATGATTTTCAAGGTGCACTACAACTGGGTAACTAGACATTTTGGAGTAGAGAAAATAGTGGCAATGCTACAACAATATTTTTATTGGCCAAACCTTCGATAGGATGTTGGGAAGTACATCATATCCTGCACTTCCTTTTCCATTTCCAATTCGACCATCAAGAATCAAGGCCTATATACTCCTTTTCCTACTCCTAATTGGCCTTGGGAATCCATCTCCATGGATTGCATGTTGAGCCTTTCTTCTACTAAACATGGCAATGACTGTGTTTTCATGGTCGTCAACAAATTCTCTAAGATGGCCATTCTAGTAGCCTGCAAGAAAAATATCACACCAAAAGACACTACTAAGGTCTTCTTTGAATGAGTGTCGGTACACTTATCAATCCCACAATCCATTATCTTAGATCGGGACAACAAGTTCCTTAGTACATTTTGGTCAAGCCTTTGGTCGATGTTAGATACCAATCTCACTAAGTCCATGACCTTCCAACCCTAAACTAATGGCCAAACAAAGGTCATCAACAGAATGATCGTGCACACTCTGGGCATGTACAACTCAAAGCATCCATGCACATGGGATGAAAGCCTCCCCTATGTCGAACATAGTTACAACAAATCTCTCCATAGCTTGATTGGCCACAACCCCTTTTAGGTGGGATTTGGATTCTAGCCACTATGTCCCATTGATGTGGCCATACCATTTGCAACTACTCAGGTAGATTTGCCTCATGTCTAGGCCAAATATCATAGGGTTAACAACTTCATTGAGCGCATTCAACACATCCGCTAATAGGTCCATGACAATTTGTACAGAGCCATTACTAACTACAATCAATGTCATGACCAACATCAGGTGCCACATAGGTTCTAGGTGGAAAGCAAAGTTTGGTTACATTTACAGAAGGAGCCTTGTTGGGTGAAAATGTGTTCGTTTAATTCTGTTGTAGTACTTACCCATCTATTTAATTTGTCAATCTGAGGTTCGTAGACTTACAAGGCACATGCACTATATATGCAGGACCGAAGTGGAACTAATTTAATCTAATCTAATATAAATTACTGAAATCAAATTAATCTGAGAAGGCATTGAAACATTAACTATGAAAGCAGGGAATTGCATAAAAGAAAAGCAATACAACATGTGAAGAATTGAATGACAAACAACATATGTGAGCTCACAACAATAAAACTATCTCAAATTATATTACAAGAATCAAATTACAAATCATGAAAGCATAACAATAAATGAATCAAAGCTAATCTCCATTCTCTATTATTCCATCATTATTCATTTTTCCTCCCTAAAATGAAGAGAGAGCACTCTCTTATATACACGAGGAAGATAACCATCTCATAATTACATATCCAATATTCTCTCAAGAACTCTCAACTAATTTCCCATTATTACAAGATATGATCCCAAAAATCTCTCACATATCTTGGATAAGATATGCCAACCAAATCCACCATGATCTTCTCCTCAGGAATTGGATAAGATATGCCAACCAAATCCTCCATGATCTTTTCCTTAGGAATTGGATAAGATATGCCAACCAAATCCTCCATGATTTTCTCCTTAGGAATTGGATAAGATATGCCAACCAAATCCTCCATTATTTTCTCCTTAGGAATAGGCTTGCATAATTATCTCCTTAATATGGTGGAGGAGATATGGATAAGTCTCTTAGAATTAATTCTTCACATATTTCCTACACATCACAAAACTCACATATTCTTGAGATATATATAAAAATATGTATATTTTCTAATATTTAATCATAAATTCACTTGTAATACAAAAATGAATAAAAGGGAAATAAGAAGGTGTGAAACCAAATGTATGTATGAAAATGATATGATAAAAGTTTAATGGGATGATGAAATGTAGAGATAGTGAAGAAAAAGGTGGATGAAAATATGACATTTCTGAGTCCCAACATCCTCCCCAACTGAACTTGTTGCATGTCCTCATGCAACCATGCATGGGTCTCTTTAAGAACATTTGGCATCTTGAACTTTGGCTTTACATGATGACGTCTTTTAATAATGAATGTTTCCAGGATATGTGAAAGACATGAGTAACAACTTACATTTTCTTATGGTTGGTTCTTGTGTGACAACCATGAATACAAAGAATGTTGGTTCTTCTGTTAGCAACATTCATTTCGTTTTCTATTCTCTTGCTGTAATAATAATGTAAACACTCACTGGAAATCATAATGTGCATAAGAAAGCCCTTTTGTAATATTAATGAAGCATGCCAATATTGCATATGAAGTAAAGTGCAACAAAGTATCATTGGAAAATAAATGTTGGTGAATGGTAAATGGAGTGATAGTGGTGAAGAAATGGAATCATAGTAGTGAATATAGTTCTCCCCCCCTCAACTGAATTGATAGCATGTCCTCATGCAACTTGACATGGCTCATGAAAGGAAATGTAGCATGGTGAGGGAATTTTCCAAAATATTCAAGTTAGCATATAAGGAATTGCATGATTAAAGATTAGAAAACAACATACCTCTACTTACCCAAGAATGATGAACTATGCAATAGGAATGTAGCTCCTGCTGCTGCTGGATTAGGAAAATGTGACTGATGTTGTTGTAATTGGATCCTGGGAAATGAAGGAATCTGAACTACTGATGCTGAATCATGGAAAAGATAAATGTTGAAAGTGGAACTGTGGTACTCTCATAGATGAGAATGCATGATGTTGTAACTGCTGAGGGAGTCATGAAAAAGTGTATAGTCTTCACCCGCTACAAATCTGATGGTACAATTCTAATCATGTGAATGAATATGTTGATGTCGAGCATGAATAGAAATCATTGGATTACCGGCCATTGATGTATGCCGTTAACCAATGCGAGGCAACTCACCATTGATGTCAATGAGTGCCAAGGTACCCAAGTACATCTTGCGAAGTACGAATGGATGTGTTGAGGTCGAGCCACTTGCAAGATCTGAAAATCAAGGGACATTGATGTATTCCCATGATCGTCAGCGAGAGAACTTGCCATTAAGGCATGCAAGCCTCTAGGTACTCAAAAGGAACTCTAGTCTATTTCCCAGATAAGGTGCTGATGTCGATGGGGCAAGACTTGTTGAAAGGTGGGCCTTAAGGAATCCCACATCAGTCAACGTGAGTTTGTACAAAAAGATTTGGTAGGACTATAAAAGGAAATAAATCACGGATAAGCAGTGCGGATCAGCATGGCTAGGAAATCAAGGCAATGTAATCATGGAAATGGAATGAGTTTTATTCAGAAGGAAAACTAGAAGGCAAAAACATAAAAGGATAAAGGGATGTATGCGATTCAGAAAAATAGGCATGCATGAAGTCGTGAAAGATAAGGAAATGGAAGATGGGCTGCAACACAAGGATGGTCTAGGCATTTGTAAGGAAAAAGGGGAGTAATCATGATGCAAAAGGATCTTGGTGTAGTGGAAAATGTCATGATATGTGCAGTGAAGAATTAGTTCCTTCAAGCGTCCAATGATGCATGTTTCATTGTGATTTCGGAAAATCACTTTTGCATTAGATTGTCTTCACTCTGAAAAACTTAGCACCATTCCTGCATAAAATTATCACCTTTGTGTGCCATCTACATCGATCATTCCTGTATGAAGTGACTTCAAAAACAAATTAGCTCATTTTCAAGAATTTATGAAATGTCCATTTTTTAAATTATTTTTTGAAGTTACACTAATTGTGGATGAAAAGGGTGTCGTATCGTAATGTTGAGCTTTCTGCATAATCTTCTCATTGACCTACACATAACACCAATCTCATTTCACTTGTTAGTATATACATCCTATCTCTTGCCCACAAATTCCCAAAAAAAAATCCAACATACTTTTATTTCCCCCCAACTAGAAATATTGCATGTCCCCATGCAATGTACTAATTGATTGTGCAACTCATTTTCAAAATGTTTGTATTGGTTTGCAAGAAAAGTGATTGAAAATAGTTGAAAAGGTTTGGTATTTGTTAGGGAACAAGTAGTTAGTGTGGAAATTTTTTTAAATTTTTATTATTATTTTTTATTTTTATTTAAAAAAAATAGTTTACCAACTATATACATAACAAACAAAATATAGTGGGAAGATTACATGGGCTATGAAAAATGCTGCCCTTCACTGTCAAGTTCATAGCTATCATCCTTGTATAAACACTATGAATAGGCATAGGCATGGTTGTGACTTTGACAAATAACAAAAAGCCAGCACATAAAAACAGACATACACCAAGTCTTTAGGCATTTGAGACTAAACTTGGAATCAATCACTTGATTCATAGTATTGATATAGGTCAAGTTTCATTTATATAAGTCCATCAATTGCTCTTAACAATATTACAAACATTTCCTAAAGCAACAAACAAAATGACTTAGTGTGATGTCCAGCTCTGCACCACAATTTCACAAACCCTTCTGTTATATTCCCACTTATTTTCACTTAACATTCGAGCAACCTCTGAATTTGCTGGAGAGTTTGGATTTGGTTGTCCATAAGGGTTTGGTTGCATGTAAGGGTTTGGTGTCTAATAAGGGTAAGGGTACCCTACTGGCGGAGTGGCATACCCTGCGGAAGGATTAGCATATGTGTATTGCTAAGAAGGGTAAGCATGATAGCTTGGATTGAAACCTCTAGTTCCATAGGGTTGTGCGTACTGGGGTTCCGACCATTGTTTTTCTCTTAAACGGATCATAATTTCAAGCTTACCTTGCGGACGGCCGAATGGGCATTTGAGCTTCAGGGTCCTCTCCAGCTTTGCTTCGAATCCGACTTCGTCCAGGACTTGGGAAAGAAGGATAGAGGTTATAACAGACAAAGCATTGCTAGGTTGAGTCTTCTTGCAGCCGCGGAGGACGAATTCATCATCAATTAGAAGTCCTTCTTCTCAAAATCAAAATTTTCACGCAGATCAATTGATCAGGACACGACTCTCAGGAAGAGATGAACTTATTGTCAAGATGTTCAAGAATACTTTCCAGTCCAGTTTTCTTTCAATCCTCTACATCCCTGGGAGAAAACCATTGAAAATATGGGACAAAGAATTTGTAAATGGACAGATTAAACAGTTACAAGATGAGGATATTCAGTCCAATGTTCTAGAAATTGTTGGCCCAAATGTGAACACAACATACATCACATGCCCTGCAGATCCTGATGCGACACTTGGTATTAAACTGCCATTTTTGGTGATGATTGTCAAGAATCTGAAGAAATATTTTACATTTGAGATTCAAATCCTGGATGACAAGAATGTTCGTCGCCAATTTAGAACTTCCAACTATCAAGCTATAACCTGTGTGAAACCATACATGAGTGCGCTGGTTGACTGTTTTATTTTTTTTTTTTTACTTTTTTTTTTGTTATTAATAGTCTAAAAAATGAAATTAATCCTATCTTTAAAAAAAAAATGGTTTTTTTTAATCAATGCAAAACTAAAATTTAGAAAGAAACTAAACTTTCTCTAGACTTAATTATTATTATTTTTTTTTTAACAAATGGACATATTGATTTGCATATTGAAAGATGTTTTTGATGAAGCAGATTGGAAAACGTGAATTTATTCTTGAAATTAGTCTAAATCATCCCTATTTTCTGATCCTCGCGATCGCACTAAGCGCGGAGGAGAGCATACTTATTCTAAGCAAAACTGAAAATGAAAGAAAAAACTAAAAAAAAATGAAAGCCTACCTACTCTATACTAATTAGGAAAAACTTAGTTACGTGTAATTAAACTTCCAATGAAGCCATTCATGTAGAAGTAACAACAATAGATTCAGTAGCAATTTTTCAAATGAAAAATGAAAATATTCGAGAGTGGATGAGTCTATTTGTTGTAGCTACAAATCAACTAAAAAATAAAAAGATGAATCTAATCTAGTACTTACCTGGAACCATTGTTCGATAAAGCTTTGATAAGCATAGTTTCTCTCACTCAGATCATGTTGTAACTCCTGTTCTTCTTCTCCGATCTGATGTTCTTCTTCCTCGATCTCCTATTCGAATGATTGTTCGCCATCAGATACACAAGATCCTTCAGATGTTGAATCTTCGTTTATTTCTTAGGGAGTAGTTGCATTGTTAATTCTTGTCAAGATCTCCTTTTCCAGGGAAGAGGAGATTTCGACTTCTGCAAGGATCTGAGTGAGTAGTTCCAAGCTGACACTCATTATAAAACCATGTTGAAAGAGATTCTAAAAACAAAAAAATCAGCACACTAAAAATTGAATTAAAAACAAAAGGACCACAGAAATAATATCGAATTCAATACTCAATTAAACCCTCTTACAAGGACTGCTCATTAATTTAGTAATTGAATTCTTCAATTACAACCATGAACCATGAATTCATCAAACACTCTTCACAATTGCGAAAATCAAACACACTTGCAGAAATTGAAATTCACACTTGCATAAATGTAAACACACCCTACATGCCCTAATCCATAAGAGGTTGAGCTCGTTACGGTATCTCGAATGCAATGGGTAGGCTGTTCCCCATGTCTTACTACCTTAACACCTTGGAGTTAGGAACATGTCTAAACACACTTGCATGAAAAATCAAACTAAACTTCAATCCATCGTGGTTCCCCGACAACGGCGCCAAAATGTTGGGTGAAAATGTGTTCGTTTAATTCTGTTGTAGTACTTACCCAACTATTTAATTTGTCAATCCGAGGTTCGTAGACTTACGAGGCACATGCACTATATATGCAGGACCGAAGTGTAACTAATTTAATCTACTCTAATCTAAATTATTGAAATCAAATTAATCGAAGAAGGCATTGAAACATTAACTATGAAAGCAGGAAATTACATAAAAGAAAAGGAATACAACATGTGAAGAATTGAATGACAAACAACATATGTGAGCTCACAACAATAAAACTATCTCAAATTATATTACAAGAATCAAATTACAAATCATGAAAGCATAACAATAAATGAATCTGTTAGAGTCGGTCTGGTCAATCCTCCATCAGAGATCAAAACTCTTTATGCATTTCATTTTTAGGTGTCCCGCTCCATTCACCCAGCTGCATTCCGCTAGGGGCATGCCGTAATCTAATGAAGAAGGTCATGCTAGTCATTCCCCCTCATGTCTAGTTCCTGCTGGCTTAGGTCTTTTGTCAATAATTACCAAAGACCATGACAGTCAAGGTCTAGTCCTTTAAAGGACAAAAGTCATTTTCGGTGTTTAGGTCTAGGGATTCATCAATTTGGTCTTTAAACATATTCAATAAAGCCATGCAGGCCAGAGTGAGGCCCTTACACAGTTATGATTCAGAGAGATTCATCGTCATGTGGATAGACTTCTACTCTTCTTCAAAACTCTGTTTTGAAGAAAAGTCAAACAATGTCATTTATGACAAAATTTTTAAAAAAGTCGTCAGTTGATTTCTTCAGGTGCAGGCATAGTTTCCATGGCCAAATGTCCTATCATGCAATCCCTGCAAAGAGTGCTGAAAATTTCATCATTTGAGCTAAAACTTCAAAGGGAAAGTGAAAATCAGTGTGCTTTAAAGTCAGTGAAAAGTGTCAAAACATAACATTAGAAAAATGGGTTTTTGGAGAAGCAAAAATTTAACCCATCACTTCCAAGGCTTTATATACAACTTTTCATCAAAATCAAAGTCATTGTGCTAATCCAAGCCTTATAGAAACATTGCAAAGCGTTTGAGTGTGCATCGTGTGTGTTTGAGTGAGTTGGAGGAAGTTTCAAGGAGCGCAACACATATACACAAGGGCGCGACGCACACAGAGCCAGCCCTCAGTTCAAGTTTTCAATGGGCGCGACGCACACCCAGGGCATGGCGCACTGGGTTTTGCGCGCGGTGCACACAGACCAAGGGCCGAAACAGTGCCAAATCACCTCAAATTTTTTGTGAAGCCCATCAAATTGAAAGGTAGGCTCTATGACATGACTTGTTCATCAAATTTTATAAATGATATGGTGGTTTACGGTGATGTTTGAATGCAACAAAACTCATAAAATTAACCCCAAGAAAGAAGAAAAAACCATGATGGCTAGGGTTGCAAAAGTGTGGTGTTAGTGCCAAGGTTCCATTTCACCCATCATTTTTCCCTCACCTACCATTTTCCCTATCCTCCCTTTCTCATTTTTCCTATTTTCCCTACCCTAAAATACTACCAAACCCTATCTCCTATCCCTCCACTCTTTGGTCAACATAACACCCCAAAACCCTACCTTGTCAAAACCCCAAACCCTACCCTATCAAATAACCAAACCCCCTACATATCCCTAAACCCCTATTCCCATCATATTGCTCCCTTCCTAATACTCCCTGTTTCATTGTTCCCCTTGGTGACAGATATCACAAAGGCACCCAGCGTCACACCATCATCAAAGGGCAGCCTAAGCATAGTACACAAAACAGTCATGGCATCATAGCATTCATCAGAGTATGAGATGGAGACACAAAGTGACTCATCATCGAAAGAGCAGGCTCCTAGGAGACATCACAAGAGTGGAAAACATGTCAGGGATGAGCCCACTACCCTCACTAAATTACAAGCATGCCCTCTTTCCATGTCATGTTTCCAGCACCTAGCATGTTTTGAATTTTTTCGAAGGGTGGCGAATGTTAGAGTTCATCATGAGTTGGCCCGTCTTTTTATACTTAATCTACATGGAGGTCAGTCTATCTTGGTCGGGGTCACCTTCACATTGACACCCGAAACTATCTTAGTGGCAATAGGCATACCAAATGTTGGAGAACAGTGGCATAATAAGAAGAAGGTGGATAGGCAACACTATGAGCCTTACATCAAGGCCAGATTCTTGTGTCAGCTCACAAGAGTCTTTCCCTTCAGATACTTGAAAGATGAGTATGATCCACTCATGAAATTGATCATGAAATACTTCAGCTTTGAGGGGAGGTTCTCTCAACTATATGCCTATCACATCAGGTTGCTCATGCACTTTACTAGGGTGAGGATGATGAACCTCCCGTTTTTCATATGCAGGAACATAGACAGGATGAACACCTTCATGCTGCATAAGACCCCTCAGCAGCAACTTAACAGTGTGTATCACTTTTCTCTTATCTGGATTTTGGTAGATCACCAGTTGGGATTGCCGGGCATTGCTTGGGAGGACTTCGTCTCCCGTGACCTCTTCAGCACATCACAGGTACTATCAGAGCCAGATCAGGAGATGGGTTGTCCTTCGCATTAGTATGAGCACCATGAGACCACTACCATGCTAGTTTTTGTTACATATCAGAGAGGCAGTAGGCACTTATTTGCAGCAGAAAAGCGAGTGTTATCTCCACCTGGGGTGGAAGGGGCCTCGCTTCCAGCATCTACTACATAGGTACAAGACAAGGGCAAGAGGCCCATGCATGATGAGGGGACAAGACAAGGGCAAGAGGCCCATGCATGATGAGGGGCCATCAGGTGAACAGGAGGCCGATTTCATCTTCATTCAGGATTATGATGGAAAGGTGGAGAATTCCCGACATAGGATGACTATTCAGGAGCAGAACACAGAGATCCAAGACTTGTCACTCAATGTGGAGAGGGCCAGATGGATCATCAAGTATCTAGAGCAGAGGAACAAGCATGAGATCATGGAGCTGCAAAACATCCGTGAGAACCGACAAGCTGCCCAGCAAAGGAGGATCAAGCTCACTACCTTGGAGCAAGAGATAAACAATGACCGTGAGTCCTAGTTAGAGCCGATCAACGTCCACCTCGAGAGCCTATTGGAGAAGGTTCACAGAGACAAAACCATACTAAGGAGGATGGTTTATCATTATAGGGCACGTAACATGAGTGCAAAGGCCCGGATAAGGAGCTTGAAGGCAAAATTGAGCAAAGCAACAAAAGAGGCAAAAGAGCAAGATTGGCTTTGAATCTTGGCTGAAGCTTCTGTGGCCTAGCATAGCACCTCTTAGTGAACCTCTAGCCCAAATTTCAAGAAATTTGGGACAATTTTGGTCACATGGAAATTTTTGGTCACAAACACAGGTTTTTTCTCCCTGTGGCGCAGCGCGTAGGATTGGGAGCTCCAAATGAGAAGTGGCTTGTAGTTTTGGATTTAACATGCAAAATCACGACTATTGGCACTTGGGCAAGAAATTTGCGCATGATTTGAGTCTTCAGGAGGTCAAAAACACCCAAAAAATGACCTCTCTGCCCCTATTTTGACACATAGGAAGCAGTTTTGGGAGAATGAAGATTTGGAGGGGCGAATGAGCTCCAAATTCAAAAATTCCACTTGAATTGGAAATTCGACATGCCAGGCTTTCCAACAAGCACACTTGGGCACATTTTGGACTCCTGCAAGTGCCTCAAAACTGGCCCCAACGTGGCGCGGCGCATATAGAAAATGGTGCGGCGCATATAGGAAAAAAGGCCAATTTCACCTCTGTTTCGCGAAATTTCGATTCGCGACTTCTCCAAAGTGGGCCCACTCATCTAAAATTCACTTTTTCGGCACATAAGGCAGAATTTAAAGTATTTTCACTCCAGATTGGCTTCTATCCAAGTGGCAAAGGAAGGCAAACAGTCACCCCAAGCCATTTGTCATGTTTGTAGCGCTGCACCTGTAGCGAATGGTTGGCTTTCCACCTCCATTTTGTAATGAGTCGAGTAACTCCCCAACCTTGGGCGTTCTATCTCTTCATGGCACATTCTATATATTGTATGCAAACTATTTGCAAAGGGTTGGTTGGCTTGTAACTTCTGGGATACTGTGGGAAAGAAACTTTGTTTCTTCATTGTATATTTTTACAGAGGATTAATGAAAGGCAACGACTCTGTTTCATGAGATTCATGTGGTTGTGAGTGTAGCAAATGTGTCTCTTATGTTTCTTATGTATTTCGTTATGTTTCATAATTCATTTCATATTCATTTCCAGTGAAATTTTCTAAGTTAGAGAAGGTAGAATTCAATTTTATTGCTCTGCCTGTGGGAAAATTTCATGTTTAGTGTTCTTTCTTCTGTTGAAAAGGATTCATGTACTAATGCCCTTTTCACTCTCCTAAGCAATCTCCCCATTCCGAGTTGTTTCAAACTAAATTTCTGGACTCTCCGCCTATCTTGCTTCACGAAGTAATCTGTACCTTTATATTAAATTCTCTGTTCATTGCGGTCCATTGGTCCCATACCATCCCAGAAACATAGTCATTCATAAAAATTGCTTCTTGTATCCATATTCACTTACTAGCCTAAGATCAATATTTCACTGTAAGTCATATCAGACCATTTTTTTAATCATATTCACTGAGTGTGACTTGGAGATAGCCCTCTCCCATTCTGGTACGGTTAGCTACCAGACAAAGTGTGGTTTGTGGTTACCTTGAATTTTGCCTTCATTCAGCCTAAGGCGGATTTAGGTGCTAACATAGTGGTGATTCCACTGGGGAGGAAATCAATCCCCTTTCTTCTTAATAATTCTAAGCTTCCGTATGATAAGTTTAGGATTTGATAGGCTGAGTAAAGTTGGTTGTGTCCTTTGATTTTTCTCAATAGCACGCTGGCTTCTAGAAGATACACCAGAGCTAATTCAGATCCCGACCCTCCGCACATCTACAAAAATCCCAATTTGATTTCAAGAATTCGTCATCAAGAAATCTCTATATCGCCTGTGTTCAAATCCCATTCATGCCCATACATTTTTGAGTATATTGAAGAGCTAGAGTTTGATGAGCAGTTTGAATTATCGTTGTTCGAAACCAAATCCGAAAGGGCGGTTGACTCTACTGTCCACAATCCACAATTTATTGTAGACTTGGAGATGGAAAGGGCTAACCGGTCGATTGATAACTACATAGTAGCTCAACTTCAAACTCCAATTTCTAGCCCCTTGCAGACTATGCACACTCCTCCAACACCTCCGAGGACAAATCCACCAAGAATGATGGCTGCTCGTTTTGCACCTGTTGTTTTGCCTCAAGTTTTAGGTGATATGCCCGCAGATTACCAAATCAAAATCCCATTTTTTGATGGCACTCCTAATGGCATTACTGCTCAGCAACATGTGGACAGAATGGCAGACTTCTATGAACTTCATGAGATCGATGCAGAGAATGTGGCAATGAGACTCTTTGTATAGACATTTGCAGGTGAAGTGAAGAAATGGTTTCGAGGTTTGTTGACTGCACGTATCGCTACATTGGCTGACCTACAAAGAAAATTTTTAAACCACTGGGAAGTGAAAGAGAATCCTCTTCAAATTCTGGCCGAATATGAGCAAATCAAAAGAAACGTTGGTGAGTCAGTCTAAGACTATTGCATTAGATTCAATTCAGTTTATAACGAAATTCCAGATCATCTAAGGCCACCTATGGGACTAGCCATGGTGAAGTTCCCGGATGGTCTTGATGCTAACATGGCTTATCAATTGAGAGAAAGAGAACTGACCACAATGGAAGACATGCAGAAGATAGCAGTCACTGTTGAAGAAAATCTGCTTACCAAGAGAGCTAGAGCAAAGGCAGAGAAGAAGGTCACTGCAAAGGAAGAATCTTCCTCGGTAGATCAGCTACTTCAGAAGGTAGAGAAGATGCTTGAAAGAGTGAAACTTGACAAACCGGAGCCACAAGTTAGAAATCCTAACTTCCGTGGTCAGTGACAACCACAATATAGAATAAGACAGAGAGATCAATGAGCCCAAGAGCAGACTGCACAACGGCCAGTACAGACACCTTTGCAGCAAAATTTTGTGCATGGACTGGAATTAGATGAGGACGAGAATGTAATAGGTGAAGAAAACTACCTCTTTACCCCTGATGATTTGCCTATTTATCTCACTAAGGAGGAGGAGTATGCAGAGAATTCAGTTGTACACAAAGATGTAGATTTCATCCTAGCAAATGACATCGTCTTGGAGGAAGAATCCGATGAATACCAAAGAGGCTATATGAATGCTT
Source organism: Pinus taeda (assembly GCA_000404065.3). NCBI lineage: Eukaryota > Viridiplantae > Streptophyta > Pinopsida > Pinales > Pinaceae > Pinus > Pinus taeda. The sequence continues at coordinate 65,006 of APFE030097358.1, forward strand.
TGTCCACCCAACAAAAGTGATATTCGCTTAGAAACAGAGATGTGCCAGTCAAACCAATTCAAAAAAGGAAGGATGTTGAATCATCAAAGAATGATACATCAGTTGCACAAAGGAAAGGAAAAGAGGCGGTTGATCCGGAGAGCAACAAATCACCATCAGCAGAACAATCACATCAAAAAGTTGCAAGAAAAGAAAAGGAAAGGAAAGAAATCTCAGTCAAAGATGTAGAAAAGGTTCCCGCTTTTAATTTGGAAAATGAGATTTCTAAATTAAAGGTATCTATCCCCTTGACTGAAATAATGAAGAACAATAGTTATAGAGGACAAGTATCTAAAATGTTGAATTGGGACCCAATGTTCAACATGGTGAATGTCGAAGATGATCAACCTGAAATGATTTTTGGGCTAGCATCGAATGGCGAGTCTCCTGATAGTGAGGTGCCACCTTTTTATATCGGTTTAAGATTGCATGATTTTGTGTTACATAATGCCATGTTCGATTCCGGAGCCTCTCACAATCTCATGCCCAAGGCTATCATGGATAAGCTTGGTCTGGACATCACCCGGCAATATCATGATCTCTATTCGTTTGATTCCAGCAGAGTAAGATGTATAGGACTCATCAAAGACTTGGTTGTAAGTCTGGATCAGCTCCCAATGAAGAATGTTTTGATGGATGTTGTGGTAGCAGATATTCCTCCCAGGTTTGGCATGCTTCTTTGCAGGTCTTGGGTAGCGAAATTGAAAGGGACACTACAACTAGATTTCTCCTATGCGACGATTCTGGTGTTTGGACAGATGAGGAAATTGTATCGGGAACAAAAAATGAAATACATGATCACAAGCAAGGAGAAACCAATAAATCATCCAATTAATTATGTACATACAGATTTAGAGTCTTTTGTTTTGTATTCAGATAGTTTTAATGATATAGATAGTCAGTTAGTAGAAGCAGATGATATTCCAGAAATAACAGAAAAATTCAGAGGAGTTCTAAAGAAAGAAGAACAAGAATAGCAGAGCACCGTTGGGCAATCAGCTGAAAGTAATGGACAGCAAGCAGACAAGGCACAACAAACAGATTTTCAACACTTGCAAGAGGAGGAAGAAGGTTTGTGGACCATGGATTTTGATGGGGCAATGGGAAATGATGGCGTTGGAATTAGAATTTGGGTACGGAGTCCTTTCTCCGCCCCAAAAATAGTCCCTAGTAATGTGCGAGTATGCTCTTACAAGTTGGCCTTTGAGTGTTCAAATAATGAAGCTGAGTATGAAGCTCTGATTGTTGGCCTAAAGATTCTAAGAAAGCTGAATGCTAAGAGGATTTCAGTATATGGCGACTCCGAATTGGTTATCAATCAGGTCAGAGGCGAATATCAAGCAAAGGATGCGGGCTTACCGTAATGCAGTTCTAGACATCCTAAAATTATTTTCAGAATACACCTTGACATGTGTGCCTCATATACAAAATAGTATTGCAGATGCTCTTGCCAAGGCAACGAGTAGTTTGAAGATCCCAATGAACTCTAGCAATAAATTTGAAATCCATGTCAAGCATCGTCCAACCGTTCCAGAAAATCAGAGATATTGGCAAGTGTTCCAAGATGATGAGGAGATTGACGATTTTCTACAAAACAAAGCCAAGTTCAAAGAGACTTCAATTGATGTATAAAATGACAATGGTAAAGGTAATGGTATAGATGAGGTGCAGATCAATGAAATGGACGTGTTGCAGCTGAAGAATAACGTTATTCCTAAAGGCTTGATACCTTTAGAATAACTCTTTGATCAAGATGATGTAGCCCGCAAGCCAACATTGCAGCCAAGAGAGAAGGGTGTGGAAGAGGTCAACATCAGAACAACTGCTAATCCTAAATTGGTAAAATTGTCCAAAGCATTGCCACCAAAGATTAAGGACAAATATATTAGTTTGATGTATTCATTTGCAGATGTGTTTGCTTGGGACAATTCCAACTTAAAGACATATGATACTGATATAATTCGGCACACTATACCCATCAAGTCCAATAAAAAACCATTCAGACAGAAGTTGAGAAGGCTAAATCCAAAGTTGTTTCCATCTATTTAAAATGAGATCAATAGGTTGTACAAATCAGGGATCATTGTTCCAATCATATTTTCGGATTGGATCTCTAACTTGGTGCCCATACAGAAGAAGACAGGTGAGATCTGCTTATGCACTGATTTCAGAAATCTCAACAAAGTTTCATTGAAGGACAACTATCCACTGCCCAAAATGGACCATATACTTCAGCGAGTAGTGGGAGCATCTCATATGTCACTACTTGATGGTTATTCCGGATTTAACCAAGTTTCTATCCATGAAGATGACTGAGACAAGACAACGTTCACCACTCCATGGGGAACCTTTCATTATGCTAAATTGCCTTTAGGTTTGAGGAAGGCAGGTGCCACATTTCAACAGGAAATGGACTTGGCTTTTACAAATGAGAAGGATGTCTTCTTGGTGGTGTATCTGGATGATTTTATGGTGTTTTCCAAATCTGATGAAGAGCACATGTACCATCTTAAAACAGTCTTCCAGAAGTGCAGAAAATATGTTTTGTCACTGAATCCAAAGAAGAGTTTGTTCACCATGGAGGAAGGCAAACTACTCGAGCACATTATCTCAAAAGATGGCATTCGTATTCACCCAGCACGTGTGCAAGCAATTCAACAAATCGATCTACCCCAGAATAAAAAAGAGATACAATTGTTCAATGGTAAGATGAATTTTCTACCCCGCTTTGTACCTAATCTCATTGAGCACCTAAGAGAGATGACAAACATGCTTAAGAAGGACAGCCAAGTGAAATGGATGGAGGAGGCTATACAATCTTTCAATTTGGTCAAATTGGCTCTTTCCTCAGCTCCAGTTCTAGTCAGCCTGGACTACACTCAAGATTTCATATTGTTTTCATTCGCTTCAGAGCATACTATGGCAGCGGTGTTATTGCAAAAAAGAGAGGATTACGAAAGCCCATCGCATTCTTCAGCAGAGCTATAAGAGATGTAGCCTTAAAGTACAACATCATTGAGAAGCAGGCCCTTGCACTTGTGAAGGCATTGAAAGATTTCCGGGTATATATTCTACATTCTCACATTTTGGCCTATGTTCCTAACGCTGCTGTCAAAGATGTTTTAGTGTAGACTGATATGGAAGGAAGAAGAGGCAAGTGGATTGCAGCCTTGCTGGAATATGATGTGGAAATAAAACCCACAAAGCTGGTGAAAGGACAGGGATTGGCAAAGTTAATGGTTGAATCAAACTTGCATGCCTTGGACATAAATCGAATCGCTGCTATGTCCAATGAGAATGAGGAAGGATCGTAAATTCAAGTATCTGAAATGTTTTCTCTTTCTCCATCATATTCAGATATCATATACGTGCTTAAAAATTTGTCACCACCGCCCCGCGTGACTAGAAACAAAGCGAGAACACTCAAGTTGAAGGCTGCCAAGTTTTGCATTCTAAATTCTGCATTTTATTGGAAAGATCCCACTGGCATTTTGTTAAATTGTTTGGTGGAAAAGGAAGCAAAGAAGGTCATGGAGGACTGCCACCAAGGAGACTGTGGTGGTCACCTTTTTTGGAAGTCAACAGCAAATAAAATTCTGAGAGCGGGATACTATTGGCCAACATTGTTTGCTGATGTATATAAGATGGTCAAGAGATGTCATAAGTGTCAAATTTTCAAAGGAAAGCAGAAGTTATAGCCTCTACCACTCAAGCCCATAGAGGTGAGTGCCCCTTTCCAGCAATGGGGATTGGATTTCATTGGTGAAATTCATCCCGCTTCTTCCGGACAGCATAGATGGATCCTCACAGCCACAGATTATTTCACGAAATGGATTGAGGCAATTCCCACTAGACAAGCTACAGATGCAGTAACCATTTCATTCCTTGAAAATAACATCTTGTATTGCTTTAGTTGCCCGAATAAGCTAATCACTGATAACGCAACAACTTTCAAATAAAAAAGGATGGTAGAGTTTTGTCATAAATACCACATCATTTTGGGTCACTCAACTGCCTATCATCCACAAGGCAATGGATTGGCGGAGTCTTTGAACAAATCATTGGTCAACATCATCAAGAAGCTGCTGGAAATAAACAAGAAGAGCTGGCATAAGAGGTTGGTCAATACACTTTGGGCAGATCGGGGCAGTCAGAAGAAATCCATAGGTGCGTCACCATTTGAGCTTGTTTATGGAGTTGATACAGTATTTCCTACCTCTCTCACTGCCCCGGTAGTTAAACTTCTTCAGGAGGCCGACAGTGAAGAAGATCCCATGCAAAGAAGGTTGAATCAAATGGTCCACTTGCAACAGACCAGAGAAGAAGTTTTCAAGAACACATCCAAATTGCAGGAGAAAATAAAGAAGATTTATGACAGAAAGGCAAAGGTGGATAAATTTCAGGGGGATGATGTGGTGCTGAAGTGGGATGCAAGAAATGAGGAAAAAGGCAACCACGGTAAGTTCGAGAATCTTCGGAAAGGTCCTTTCAAGATTGTAGCATATCGGGGTCAGAATGCCTTTCTTCTTAAGGAAATGAACGGGGAAGATTGTCCAAGAGGGCCAATCAATGGTCGGCTAATCAAGCAGTACCATTTCTGATTTATTAATGCTGCTTCCACTGTCACTGTAAATACCATTTTATTTCAGTTTGTTAGAGTTTGTCAAGTTAGTCTTCAAGTCATTTCAAAGTCAAGTTTGAGTCAGTTTTTTTTTGGTCATTTCAGTTTCATAAATGAGTCAGAGTCCTGTGTTATTTTTCGAAATAATGACTCCATAGCCCAATGGATGAAGGCACCGTCTAGCTCTTCCAGAGATCTACTGTTCTTGGCACCTCCAAGGAGCTACCATCCCACATTGGAGCCAATGTTAGAGTCAGTCTGGTCAGTCCTCCGTCAGAGATCAAAACTCTTTATGCATTTCATTTTTAGGTGTCCCGCTCCATTCACCCAGCTGCATTCCACTAGGGGCATGCCATAATCTGATGGAGAAGGTCATGCTAGTCATTCCCCCTCATGTCTGGCTCCTGCTGGCTCAGGTATTTTGTCAGTAATCACCAAAGTCCATGAAAGTCAAGGTCTGGTCCTTTAAAGGACAAAAGTCATTTTCAGTGTTTAGGTCTAGGGATTCATCAATTTGGTCTTTAAAGATATTCAATAAAGCCATGCAGGCCAGAGTGAGGCCCTTACACAGTTGTGATTCAGAGAGCTTCATCGTCAGGTGGATAGACTTCGGCTCTTCTTCAAAACTCTGTTTTGAAGAAAAGTCAAATAGTGTCATTTATGAAAAAAATTTCAAAAAATTCATCAGTTGATTTCTTCAGGTGCAGGCATGGTTTCGATGGCCAAATGTCCTGTCATGCAATCCTTGCAAAGAGTGCTGAAAATTTCATCATTTGAGCTAAAACTTCAAAGGGAAAGTGAAAATCAGTGTGCTTTAAAGTCATTGAAAAAGTGGCAAAACTTAACATTAGAAAAATAGGTTTTTGGAGAAGCAAAAATATAACCCATCACTTCCAAGGCTTTATATACAATTTTTCATCAAAATCAAAGTCATTGTGCTAATCCAAGCCTTAGAGAAACATTGCAAAGGGTTTGAGTGTGCATCGTGCGTGTTTGAGTGAGTTGGAGGCAGTTTCAAGGAGTGCGGCGCATATACACAGGGGTGCGGCGCACACAGAGCCAGCCCTCAGTTCAAGTTTTCAATGCGCGTGGCACAAACCCAGGGTGCGGCGCACTGGGTTTTACGTGTGCCACACAAAAACCAAGGGCCGAAACAATACCAAATCACCTCAAATTTTTTGTGAAGCCCATCAAATTGAAAGGTATGCTCTATGACATGACTTGTTCATCAAATTTTATAAATGATATGGTGGTTTACGACGATGTTTGAATGCAACAAAACTCATAAAATCAACCCCAAGAAAGCACCAAAAACCATGATGGCCAGGGTTGCAAAAGTGTGGTGTTAGTGCCAAGGTTCCATTTCACCCATCATTTTTCCCTCACCTACCATTTTCCCTATCCTCCCTTTCTCAATTTTCCTATTTTCTCTACCCTGAAATACTACCAAACCCTATCCCCTATCCCTCCACTATTTGGTCAACATAACACCACAAAACCCTACCTTGTCAAAACCCCAAACCCTACCCTATCAAATACCCAAACCCCCTACATATCCCTAAACAAACTTCTCCCTATAACCCCTATTCCCATCATATTGCTCCCTTCCTAATACTCCCTGTTTCATTGTTCCCCTTGGTGACAGATATCACAAAGGCACCCAGCCTCACACCATCATCAAAGGGTAGCCTAAGCATAGTACACACAGCAGTCATGGCATCACAGCATTCATCAGAGTATGAAATGGAGATGCAAAGTGACTCATCATTGGAAGAGCAGGCTCCCAGGAGACATCACAAGAGTGGCAAACATGTCAGGGATGAGACCACTACCCTCACTGAATTACAAGCATGCCCTCTTGCCATGTCATGTTTCCAACACCTAGCATGTTTTGAATTTTGTCAAAGGGTGGCGAATGTTAGAGTTCATCATGAGTTGGCCTGTCTTTTTGTACTTAATCTACATGGAGGTCAGTCTATCTTGGCCGGGGTCACCTTCACATTGACACCCGAAACTGTCTTAGTGGCAACAGGCATACCAAATGTTGGAGAATAGTGGCATAAGAAGAAGAAGGTGGATAGGCAACACTATGAGCCTTACATCAAGGCCAGATTCTTGAGTCAACTCACAAGAGTCTTTCCCTTCAGATACTTGAAAGATGAGTATGCTCCACTCATGAAATTAATCATGAAATACTTTAGTTGTGAGGGGAGGTTCTCTTGACTATATGCCTATCACATCAGGTTGCTCATGCACTTTACCAGGGTGAGGATGATGAACCTCCAATTTTTCATATGTAGGAACATAGAGAGGATGAACACCTTCATGTTGCATAAGACCCCTTAGCAGCAGCTTAACAGTGTGTATCACTTTGCTCTTATCCGGATTTTCGTAGATTATCAGTTGGGATTACAGGGCATTGCCTGGGAGGACTTCATCTCCCGTGACCTCTTCAACGCATCACAGGTACTATCAAAGCCAGAGCAGGAGATGGGTGGTCCTTCTCATTAGTATGAGCACCATGAGACCACTACCATGCCAGGTTTTGTTACATATCAGAGAGGTAGTAGGCACTTATTTGCAGCAGCAAAGCGAGTGTTATCTCCACCCAGGGTGGAAGGGGCCTCACTTCCGGCATCGACTACAAAGGTATAGGACAAGGGCAAGAGGCCCGTGCATGATGAGGGGCCATCAGGTGAACAAGAGGCCGATTTCATCTTCATTCAGGATGATGATGCAAAGCTGGAGAATGCCCGACTTAGGATGACTATTCAAGAGCAGAACACGGAGATTCAAGACTTGTCACTCAATGTGGAGAGGGCCAGATGGATCATCAAGTATCTGGAGCAGAGGAACAAGCAGCTTGAGGACCAGCATGAGATCATGGAGCTGCAAAACATCCGTGAGAACCGACAAGTTGCCCAGCAAAGGAGGATCGAGCTCACTACCTTGGAGCAAGAGATAAACAATGACCATGAGTCTTGGTTAGAGCGGATCAAAATCCACCTCGAGAGACTGCTAGAGAAGGCCGACAAGGAGAAAACCATACTGAGGAGGATGGTTTATCATTACAGGGCACGGAACATGAGTGCAAAGGCCCGGATAAGGAGCTTGAAGGAAAAATTGAGAAAAGCAACAAAAGAGGCAACAAAGCAAGATCGGCTTCGAATCTTGGTTGAAGCTTCTGTGGCCTAGCATAGTGCCTCTTAAAGAACCTCCAGCACAAATTTCAAGAAATTTGGGACAATTTTGGTCACATGGAATTTTTCGATTCGCGACTTCTCCAAAGTGGGCCCGCTCATCTACACTTCACTTTTTCGGCACATAAGGTGGCATTTAAAGTATTTTCACTCCAGATTGGCTTCTATCCAAGTGGCAAAGAAGGAAAACAGTCACCCCAAGCCATCTGTCATGTTTGTAGCACTGCACCTGTAACGAATGGTTGGCTTTCCACCTCCACTTTGTAATGATTCGAGTAACTCCCCAACCCTTGGGCATTCTATCTCTTCATGGAACATTCTATATATTGTATGCAAACTATTCGCAAAAGGGTTGGTTGGCTTGTAACTTCTGGGATACTGTGGGAAAGAAACTTTGTTTCTTCATTGTATATTTTTACAGAGGATTAATGAAAGGCAACAACTATGTTTCATGAGATTCATGTGGTTGTGAGTGTAGCAAATGTGTCTCTTATGTTTCATATGTATTTCGTTATGTTTCATAATTCATTTCATATTCATTTCCAGTGAAATTTTTGAAGTTAGATAAGGTAGAATTTAATTTTATTGCTTTGCCTGTGGGAAAATTTCATGTTCAGTGTTCTTTCTTCTGTTGAAAAGGATTCATGTACTAATGCCCTTTTCACTCTCCTAAGCAATCTCCCCATTCCGCGTTATTTCAAACTAAATTTCTAGACTCTCTGCCTATCTTGCCTCACAAATTAATCTGTTCCTTTGTATTAAATTCTCTGTTCATTGCGGTCCATTGGTCCCATACCGTCCCAGAAACACAGTCATTCATAAAAATCGCTTCTTCTATCTATATTCACATACTAGCCTAAGATCAATATTTCACTGTAAGTCATCTCAGACCATTTTGTTTATCATATTCACTGAGTGTGACTAGGAGAGAGCCCTCTCCTCTTCTGGTAGGGCTAGCTACCAGACTGAGCGTGGTTTGTGGTTACCCTAAATTTTTCCTTCATTTAGCCTAAGGCGGATTTAGGTGCTAACATAGTGGTGACTGCACTGGGGAGGAAATCAATCCCCTTGCTTCTTAATAATTCTAAGCTTCTAGATGATAAGTTTAGGATTTGATAGGATGAGTAAAGTTGGTTGTGTCTTTTGATTTTTCTCAATAGCACGCTGGCTTCTAGAAGATACACCAAAGCTAATCCAGATACTGAACCTCCACACATATACGAAAATCCCAATTTGATTTCAAGAATTCATCGTCAAGAAAGCTCTATATCACCCGTGTTCAAATTCCATTCATGCCTAGACATTTTTGAGTATATTGAAGAGCTAGAGTTTGATGAGCAGTTTGAATTATCGTTGTTCGAAACCAAATCCGAAAGGGCGGTTGACTCTACTGTCCACAATCCACAGTTTCTTGTAGACTTAGAGACAGAAAGGGCTAACCAGTTGATTGATAACTACATAGTAGCTTAGCTTCAAACCCCAATTTGTAGCCCCTTGCAGACTGTGCACACTCCTCCAACACCTCAGAGGACAAATCCACCAAGAGTGATGGCTACCCTTTTTGCACCTCTTGTTTTGCCTCAAGTTTTAGATGATATGCCCGTAGATTACCAAAGAAAAATCCCATTTTTTGATGGCACTCCTAATGGCATTACTGCTCAGCAACATGTGGACAGAATGGCAGACTTCTATGAACTTCATGAGATCGATGCGGAGAATGTGGCAATGAGACTCTTTGTACAGACATTTGCAGGTGAAGTGAGGAAATGGTTCAGAGGTTTGCCGGCTGCACGTATTGCTACATTGGCTGACTTACAAAGACAATTTTTAAACTATTGGGAAGTGAAAAAGAATCCTCTTCAAATTCTAGCCGAATATGAGCAAATCAAAAGAAACGCTGGTGAGTCGGTCCAAGACTATTGCATTATATTCAATTCAGTTTATAATGAAATTCTAGATCATCTAAGGCCACCTGTGGGACTAGCCATGGTGAAGTTCCCAGATGGTTTTGATGCTGACATGGCTTATCAATTGAGAGAAAGAGAACCAGCCACAATGGAAGACATGTAGAAGATAGCGGCCAGCATTGAAGCAAATCTGTTGACCAAGAGAGCTAGAGCAATGGCAGAGAAGAAGGTCACTGCAAAGGAAGAATCTTCCTCGGTAGGTCAGCTACTTCGGAAAGTAGAGCAGATGCTTGAAAGAGTGAAACTTGACAAACCAGAGCCCAAGTTAGAAATCCTAACTTCCGTGGTCAGCAAAAACCACAATATAGAATAAGACAGAGAGATCAACGAGCCCAAGAGCAGACTGTACACCAGCCAATACAGACACCTTTGCAGCAAAATTTTGTGCATCGACCAGAATTAGATGAGGACGAGAATGTAATAGGTGAAGAAAACCACCTCTTTACCCCTGATGATTTGCCTATTTATCTCACCGAGGAGGAGGAGTATGCAGAGAATTTAGTTGTACACAAAGACGTAGATTTCATCCTAGCAAACGACAACGTCTTGGAGGAAGAATCCGATGAATACCAAAGAGGCTATATGAATGCTTTGTCCACCCAACAACAATGATATTCACTTAGAAAAAAAGATGTGCCAGTCAAACCAATTCAGAAAAGGAAGGATGTTGAAGCATCAAAGAATGATTCATCAGTTGCAAAAAGGAAAGGAAAAGAGGCGGTTGATCCAGAGAGCAGCAAATCACCATCAGCAGAACAATCACATCAGCAAGTTGCAAGAAAAGAAAAGGAAAGGAAAGAAATCCCAGTCAAAGAGGTAGAAAAGGTTCCTGCTTTTAATTTGGAAAATGAAATTTCTAAATTAAAGGTATCCATCCCCATGACTGAAATAATGAAGAATAGCAATTATAGAGGACAAGTATCTAAAATGTTGAATTGGGACCCAATGTCCGACACGGTGAATGTCGAAGATGATCAACCTGAAATGATTTTTGGGCCAGCATCAAATGGTGAGTCTCCTGATAGTGAGGTTTCACCTTTTTATATTAGTTTAAGGTTGCATGATTTTGTGTTATATAACGCCATGTTCGATTCTGGAGCCTCTCACAATCTCATGCCTAAGGCTATCATGGATAAGCTTGGTCTGGACATCACTCGATAATATCATGATATCTATTCGTTTGATTCCAGCAGAGTAAGATGTATAGGACTCATCAAAGACTTGGTTGTAAGTCTGGATCAACTCCCAATGAAGAATGTTTTGATGGATGTTGTGGTAGCAGATATTCCTCCCAGGTTTGGCATGCTTCTTTCCAGGTCTTGGGTAGCGAAATTGAAAGGAACACTACAGCTAGATTTCTCCTATGCGACGATTCCGGTGTTCGGACAGATGAGGAAATTGTATCAGGAACAAAAAATGAAATACATGATCACAAGCATGGAGAAACCAATAAATCATCCAATTAATTATGTACATACAAATTTAAAGTCTTTTGTTTTGTATTCAAATAGTTTTAATGATATAGATAGTCAGTTAGTAGAAGCAGATGATATGCCGGAAATAAAAGAAAATTTCAGAGGAGTTTTAAAGAAAGAAGAACAAGAACAACAGAGCACCGTTGGGCAATCAGCTAAAAGTAATGGACAACAAGCAGACAAGGCACAAGAAACAGATTTTCAACACTTGAAAGAGGAGGAATAAGGTTTGTGGACCATGGATTTCGATGGAGCAGTGGGAAATGATGGCACTGGAATTGGAATTTGGGTATGTAGTCCTTTCTCCGCCCCAAACAAAGTCCCTAGTAACATGCGGGTATGCTCTTACAAGTTGGATTTTGAGTGTTCAAATAATGAAGTTGAGTATGAAGCTCTGATTGTTGGCCTAAAGATTCTAAGAAAGCTGAATGCTAAGAGGATTTCAATATATGGCGACTCTGAATTGGTTATCAAGCAGGTTATAGGTGAATATCAAGCAAAGCATCCTAGGACGCGGGCTTACCGTAATGCAGTTCTAGACATCCTAAAATTATTTTCAGAATACACCTTGACATGTGTGCCTCATATACAAAATAGTATTGCATATGCTCTTGCAAAGGCAGCGTGTAGTTTGAAGATCCCAATGAACTCTAGTAATAAGTTTGAAATCCATGTCAAGCATCATCCAACCATTCCAGACAATCATAGATATTGTCAAGTGTTCCAAGATGATGAGGATATTGACAATTTTCTGCAAAACAAAGGCAAGTTCAAAGAGACTTCAATTGATGTAGAAAATGATGATGCTAAAGGTAATGGTATAGATGAGGTACAGATCAATGAAATGGACGTGTTTCCGCTGAAGAATAACGTTATTCCTAAAGGCTTGATACCTTTAGAAGAACTCTTTGATCAAGATGATGTAGCCTAGAAGCCAACATTGCAGCCAACAAAGAAGGGTGTGGAAGAGGTCAACATCGGAACAGCTGCCAATCCTAAATTGGTAAAATTGTCCAAAGCATTGCCACCAAAGATCAAGGACAAATATATCAGTTTGATGTCTTCATTTGCAGATGTGTTTTCTTGGGACTATTCTGACTTAAAGACATATGATACTAATATAATTCAACACACTATACCCATCAAGCCCAATCAAAAAGCCATTCAGACAGAAGTTGAGAAGGCTAAATCCAAAGTTGTTGCCATCTATTGAAAAGGAGATCAATAGGTTGTACAAATCAGGGATCATTGTGCCAATCAGATTTTCGGATTGGATCTCTAACTTGGTGCCTGTACGAAAGAAGATAGGTGAGATTCGCTTATGCATTGATTTCACAAAACTCAACAAAGTTTCATTGAAGGACAACTATCCACTACCCAAAATGGACCATATACTTCAGTGAGTAGTGGGAGCATCTCGTATGTCACTTCTTGATGGTTATTCTGGATTTAACCAAGTTTCTGTCCATGAACATGACCGAGACAAGACAACGTTCACCACTCCATGGGGAACCTTTCATTACAATAAAATTCCTTTCGGTTTGAGGAACGCAGGTGCCACATTTCAGCAGGAAATGGACTTGGCTTTTGCAAATGAGAAGGATGTCTTCTTGGTGGTGTATCTGGATGATTTCACGGTTTTTTCCAAATCTGATGAAGAGCACATGTACCATCTTAAAATGTTCTTCCAAAAGTGCAGAAAATATGGCTTGTCACTGAATCCAAAGAAGAGTTTGTTCACCATGGAGGAAGGCAAACTACTCGGGCACATTATCTCAAAAGATGGCATTCGTATTGACCCAGCA
>APFE030097364.1:0-11054 GCA_000404065.3 Pinus taeda
ATATGGAGGTACTGGTGATGCAAATATGGTGACCCTGTGAATAGTTGGATTTCCTAGCTGAAAAAAGTGTGGTCAATCAGAGTTCCTTACAGCTTGAGGGTCTTCTCCTCGTTAGACATCTACCAAGATTCCTCAATGAACGATGCCTTGCAAGGTCAAGTTTCAAGTACCTTTTTGTACTCAATGTCAGGCAAAGGAACCAGTAAAGCATTTGTTTTAGAATTTCAAGGCAGCCAAGAGTATATGGAATTGATTAGTTACCAAATGTGTATGTATTTGGTCAGATTGACAGGAGAGATGCTTATGGGTTGGGTATACCCTTGTAAGCAAAGGTCATCTAATTGAAATATGCCATTGCATCTGGACGGTGAATCTATTTTCCTTGCGGAAAACCAAGTGCACATCGGTATTCCATAGTCACCTGATAAAAAATGGTGCTTTCAGAATTACCTCACACTAAGGCCAATCTTAGGAATCTTAGGAGAGATGTGAGAGGCCTCAGTGCTGCTTTGCAAGCAGACCTCATACAATATAACACATTTTACACTCGCAGAAGTTCAAGTCTCTGTGATCACTATCCCTATTTTTGGTAGTTTACAGAATGGCGGACATATTAGTAATCATCCCTTGTTCTTCCATCAATAATAAGAAGATTTGCAAAAACACAACCAAAAATAAAGTTCATTGGAAAAGGATTGCAACATACCTGTAATCCATTTGGAGAACCGTTTGATGTCAAAGCTTCTGAATGCACAGTGGTCACATCTAGCCTTAGAGGGCTAAAGATGCGGACAGCTGCGAGACTGTTTGCAGAACTCCTTGCTTTTTGGGGTCTTACACTGTGCAATTTGCCTTGATCTCAGGTATTTCATTTTTTTGGAAACTCCAAATCAGTTATTAAATAGGGAAAGCACAGAAACTCTTTAAATTTTGTAGCTCTTAAACTATAGAAACTCTAAATCAAAACACTGTCAACTGAGTTCCATCATCTATCTTGCATATCTATAAAACCCAAAACAGTGAAACAGATTGCCTCTAGAAAAGAGTTGCAACTCACTTCTTGATCATATTATCTTCCAACAGTTTGAAAATGGCATTCAGACAGGGGAAGGCTTTACTCCTTTTTGATGAGTTTCTTACTTTCTGCAAGGCTCTGTGTCATTACCCTGTTTCCAGAAATTATCTTCAGCAAGTTTCACTATGTTATAATGACTTTTTGTCTTGGATTATGATGACTCTTAGTTTCTTTTAGCAGCTTTTTTGATATTGTAACCCAAATCTATGTTTATAGGACTGACTGGTAAAAGATATTCTCTGTTTTCGGAGATTGAAAAATCTCTCTGATATATATACTTTCTCATTTTATAATCTGTGTGGAAAAAGAAGTTGGTTCCAGTAATTGCATCTGCGCCTTTAAAGTACCTACCTGTTTCTTCAATGAAAATATTTAGTGTAAGCCATTGGCATTGGTTCTGAGCTCTCTTATAGATTCTATTGTCACTGTGGCTTGGGATCCAACACCTCGGCAGAACTCCTTCCTTTTTGGGGTCTTACACTGTGCATGTGAAAATTAGAAAATCTGAAACTGAACCTCAAAAATGTCATCAGACCAGGAATTATCTTGTCAACCAGAACCCTGCCTCTGGAACTAAATTTATTGAGCTTATACTTGATGAAGTCAATTTTTAGAGAATGGTCTCTACAGTTTTTCCCTTTGTAGCCTATTTGATTAGAATTAGGAGTAGAATTGAATGTAATCCATGCTCGAGGAATGCCTGTAGTTGAAGGAAGAGAAACTTTAATCCTGTTACTGAGAAATTTGCAATGGAAGAGAAACTTACCTTAATCTTCTTAGCAAAGGAATGGTAATTTGTATTTGACTCAAGTCAATGGAGGTGGTTATGATATCATGAAGGTGTTTGTAGGGACCAACATCTCTCACTTCTGAATCCGCATTCACATCACATCTTCTTTGACTAGAATTTTGTGTTGTTGTGAAATTGATGCATTGCAGGTACTCCTATCATAGGAACAAGAAACCTCCTATTAATATTATGGAGACAGCCTTGACACCGAATGCCATTACTCTATTGTTGAATGGTTGCACCGATATTCAACCACTGCTTCAGATAATCGATGTTGGTTCTGTAACCTCATTAAAAACAACATCCTCGCACTTCCATATCACTCTATCTGATGGAACACATCAACATAAGACTTGCTACCAGCCGCATATGGCCCACAGGTTGTATCTGGAGACATCCAAATTGGCTCGATAATTCTACTTAAAAAATCAGCTTGCACAGTGCTCCAAAGCTCCTCGTAAGACCCAACATTTGAAATTATCCTATTTTAATTTTTCCTTTCTAAATGCTTCTCGCATTTGAAGAAGGAAAATGGAATCTTCATTAATTCATTTCTCATTTGTTTACATAAGGTCCATCCGAGTTGTTGAGCTTGAAGTTGTGTTGCGCTCAGCAGCATTGACGAAGGACACATCGACTCTACTACATGCACAAGCGAGTACATCCCAGTCTAGCTCCTCATCGGCTGCAGATACCTTGCCCGCTGTAGTTACTCCACCAACTACAGGAACAACTACAACAATTCCATTCACGGCACTTAGCCCTTACCGGAAATATTGGTCAATCCAAGGTAGGGCATCGGCAAAAACATCATTGAAGGCTTACACCAATGCACGCGGTTCAGGAAAAGTTTTTGGTTTTGACCTTATCAATCGTGATAGGGAGGAGATCCACCTTTCTGCATTTGCCGCACTGGCCGAATCTCTTTACAATCTCATTCAAGTTGGGCAGCTATACATTGTTTCAAATGGCACAGTGAAAGAAGCAAATCCAATCTACAACCACCTCAACAACAAATGGGAAATTTACTTGTTTGCTGCTTCCACTATCCATCCATGTCCCATAGATGATCCAACGTTCCCTTACCATAACTTTCACTTCAAGACTATTGCTGAAGTAAAAAATGCACCTCCAAATATGAATGTGGATGTCATTGGTGTTGTTACCTCCACTTCACCTGCATCAACAATTCGACGGAAAGATGGAAGTGAAACATTAAGGAAAACACTAATATTAAAAGACAAGTCGGGTTTTAGCATTGATGTAACATTATGGGGAGACATTGTGACTATATAGGGCAGAACCTTTCTGAATTATACTCTTTCGACAACCCACCAATCCTTGCAATCAAAGGAGGTCGGGTTTCTGCCTTTAATGGCACCACAATAGGGACAATACCAACAAGCACTCTCATAATAAATCCACAAGTTGAAGAAACTCAACAACTACATGCATGGTTCCGTGAAACAGGTTACAGCTCCTCTTCTCCATCTTTGAGTAGGAATTATGGTGTTGCTTCAAAACGTGCCCTACCACGGAAGACGCTTTCCGAAATTTCCAGCATGCAACTCTCCGATAAAGCAATCTGGGTTGCAGTTCGAGCAACAATTACTGCTCTTGATATGGACGACTTCTACTTTCTAGCATGTCCACTAGATTTTAATGGAAAACAATGCATGAAAAAGGTTGTGGAGCATTCTAACAATCTTTGGCATTGTACAAAATGTAACGGTTCCTTTCCTGAATGTGACTACCGGTACAAACTTAAGGTTGAACTACATGACCACACCGGGACTCTGCAGAATGTCACAGTTTTCAATGATGCAGGAAACGAACTCATGGGCATCACAGCAAAAGACTTGTTTCTTCTTTCCATTGAACCAAGTGATATGCAAGAAATTTGTGGCCGAATCTCAGGACAACGTTTCAAACTAACACTTTCCATTAAATCAGACTACTTCAACGATGTTCAACGCTTGCAACCAATATTGGTCAATTCAGAAGAAATTCAATATGCCTCCGCATGCAAGGAAGTACTCACTGAGATTCAACGATTGTCCACTTCAGAACGACCTATTGTTCGCCGCCTGTGAATTGCTCTTTCAATCTCTTGGAACACGCCTACTTGTACATAAACAATCATTTCTGCACATCCCTTGTCTACTATTGTTGTAAATTACACACCCATGTTATTATGCTGCAAGCTGTAGCTTTCAGTTCAAATACTCTCTTCCAGTTATTCCAAATTATGTATGTTTGTCGTTTACATTTTAATAATATACATAGTACGCTTTGTAAAGAGTTACTACATATGTTTCTCATTCGTTGACTACATGCTATACATCAATCTCTTGCTAACTAATCTATTCATTCTATATCACTCGTATTTGCATGTTTTTCCTTCAATCTAATCTACCTACCTTTGCCGATGTCGAAATAAAAAATAGTAATTCTATGTTTAAATAAAAAAAAATTAATTCTGTTACTTGGATCATCCAGTCTTTCTCAGTTCTCGTATGAACTGCCACATATTTGGGTATTGGGTAGAAATATGAAGGGAACCATCTATCTTTTGTTCGGAGTTATGTGCTTTTTGTGACCCGTATATGCCCAAACAAGAAAAACTGCAGAAACTTGAAAGCACGGCCCATGTTTCCTCCATGGTATAGCATTGTACAAATGTAACGATACCTTCCTATAATGTGACTACCAGTACAGACTTAAAAGTGAACTACATGACCACAGCATAAATCTACAGAACGTCACACTTTTCAAGGATGCAAGAAACGAGCTCATGTGCATCACGACAAACGACTTGGTCCTTCTTTCTATCGAACCAGTGGTCTGCATTAAATTTGTGGCCGAATTTTAGAACGATCCTTCCAACTAACACTTTGCATTAAAGCATATTTTTCCCAACGGTATTCAACGCTTGCAACTAATACTGCTCAAGTAAAATACTTCAAGTGTCTACAAACACGACTCCTTGTACATAAACAAACATATCCGCACAACTCATTGTCTCATAGTGTTGTAAATTACACACCCATGTTATTACGACACAAACTTCAACTTCACTATAAATACTCTCTTCCAAACCTTCTGAAATACAAAAGTTTGCCATCTACCCTTTAATAATATAGGTATCAAAATTTGCAAACACTTACTAGATATGTTTCTCGTTCATTGTCTACATGCTATACAATGATCTCTTGCTTGGTAATCTATTTACTTTATCGTTCAAACATGCCAAACAAAAAAACAATTGAAGAAGAAGGAAGCAACATATTTTTTATCTTGCTTCTCTCCTTTCAATGTTAGACGCCAAAACAGCTTGCAATTTTATATCAATCCTAATTGCATGTTTTCCCTTCTACCTAGGAAAAAGTTATTTCTAATACTTGTACTACATTCTCCAAACATGCACTACTCATTATGCAAAACTAACAATATTTATTTGTACTTGTTTAGATATGCCAACAAACAATCAAGTTGCAGCCAAAAACGAGCGGCGCCGTCTTCTTTATGCACAACAAAAGGATAGGATAAATGCACGACGTCGACTACTTTATCAAAATCGCAACAACCCCACTACTTCCTCTACATCCCTTCCCACCTCAAATGCACTCCCAACTATACAAACCAGCCCACCTCACATTCATCAATCCCAATATAACCCTCCCCTTACTAATGAACACCGTCGCTTTCGAGAAAGGATTGATGGACTTTCTAACTTGCATGTTTGCACAATATGCAAGGAAGCATACCCAGGAATGAAAACAAAGCTTTTCCATGGTAGACTCTCTTGTTTTCGTTGTGCGTCATCCAAATTAGCCAGTCGGTTTTCTGAACTAAACAACATGGACCCTGGAGAACAACCCTATGTCCTTCACCAGTTAACACAGGTTGAAGAAATGCTCATTGCACGTGTCAACCCCATTCTACAAGTCACTCATTCCCGTGGTGGTCAATACAAATATAGTGGCCATACAATTAGTTTTCCTCAAGACATCACTACTATTGCTAAATACTTACCCCGAATGCTCTCTGACTTAGACATCCTCATTGTCAAAAGGCAAACTCCATCTGAAAAAGCTTACGACTTCTTCGTTTGCAAATCCCACGTCCTTGCAGCCCTTGAATACAAAATAAAAAATGACCCTTACTACCATGATGTTCAATTCAATTCATCTGCACTTTCTATGTTGCCAAATCACCCTACAGACATTTCTTCCCTTCTCAATAATGTAACCACGTCCTCTTTTGAACCCCATCAAAACACTGCTGATTCTACGTCTGATACTAATGTCATGCTACCTCCATCAGAAATCCAACCCTCTTCTTTCGTCCCAGTCCTCCCAAATTCATGCACTGAGCTCGAGCACATTCGTAACTATTTGCAATTGCCCCATTCAAATTCAACAAGCTCTATCGATTGGCCTCCAATATCTTTAACTGCTATAAATGAATACAACACCATCGGCCTCTTTGCCATGGCATTCCCCACACTCTTCCCTACAGGAAACGCAATGATCATGCAACCAAGACTTACGAAAGTTGAAATGCATGAATATGCTTTACACTTGCTGCACTATCATGATAACCGCTTCGGCCAACACCCAAGATTCCGCTATTATCTTTATAACATTCTATTGCGCCACCGTAGCCAAGCAACAGCTAATGTTTTCGTGAAAAAGTTCATTGACAACAACTTGCCAACAACGGTTTCAGATCTACGCCAATGTCTGCATGCTTCTCCCGAATCAAAATTACCAGAGCAAATAATGCGGTTCGGTTCAGCCCTACGAGGAACAGGGTCTTTCTGGAACAAACGCCGGTCTGAGCTGACTGACATGATCACGCAAATAGGAAGCCCAACCTTCTTCTTCACTCTCAGTGCAGCTGATACTAAATGGCATGACTTGCACGCAATTATGCCCAACAGTGTTCCTTCCAATTCAGTCAACCCCTTCCAATGGAAAATTCAGAACGTAATTAAAAACCCACATCTAACAGCCCAATATATGCATTGCAGATTCACAATTTTCCTTGAAGAAATCCTACAAAAAGGGCTCCATGCAATTGACTACTGGTGCAGGTATTAATTAATATCCATTACTCTCTACATTAATTTTATACATCGTACATATATGTATTGTCCATATGTAAACTTCATATTATTTTCAGATACGAATGGCAACATCGAGGATCCGCACACATTCATGGTTTCCTATGGCTACAAAATGCACCAGACATGGACACACTAGATTGGGACAATGCACTAGAAGTTGCTAATGCGAAGAACTATTTCGACCACTATGTAACTGCCTGGAATCCACGCCAAGCAGAACACCGAAATATTCCACTTCACCAATCAACAATTAATAACCCATGTCTTCTTGACACAGCATCAATATTCGCGTCCAATCAGTCTGAAGACTATGCAGAGCTCGTCAACTGCGTTCAACGTCATACAAAATGTCATGAATCTTCTTGTCTTCGTAAGAAAGACAATGTACTTAGCTGCCGCTATGGAGTACCATGGGAGTTGAATTCCACTTCTTCACTTTTTCATTGATGATAAAGGTCATAAAACCTACGTCCCTGCTCGCAATGATGAAAGGTTAAATATTCACAATGCCGACCTCCTCTCTATTTGGAGAGCGAATGTTGATTGCCAACCAGTCATTTCTCGCCATGCTGTGTTAAAATACATTTCAAAGTATGCAGCAAAAGCAGAAACAAGATCTGAAAGCTACCGTCAAATGCTATCACGGCTATCAGCAAGTGCACTTCCAGAAGCTCCTACTGCTGCTGTCATCCGAAAACTCCTTACAGAAACAATTGCTGATAGAGACATCGGTGCACAAGAAATATGCCATATGTTACAAAAGCTACCTCTTTCTCTCTGCAGCCGTACCTTTCGTTCTTTGAATGTCAACAGGGCTGTTTTCAGACGTGTTTCACAAGACAGTGACAATCCCAGATCAACACCAAACTTTATCGTTGCATATATGAACAGACCTGCCTCATTAGAATCACTGCCCCTCCTTGAAGCTGCACGTTCGTGGTCATATTCTGCCCAACGGAGGAATAACCAATGGAAACACATATTCCCCCCAATGATTGTACATGTCTTGCCCTATTACAATGTCATTCCTTCCTCTGCTAATCCTTCTTATGCCACCTTCTGCTGGAGTGAATTACTATTGTATTTCCCCTTCCGAACACTCCCTGATGACATTGGTTCAACTGATGCAGAAATTATCGCCCACTGGGAACAAATAAAAGGTACATATACACCATGGCATGTCCATCGAGAAAATGAACACCCACAAAGCCCACCTACTGAAGATGAAACTACTGCGAACACCCCTCCTGCTTCCATGCAGATGAATGAATGGCAAATCCTCTCTCAGCTGCACCCAGGTCACAATATTGCACTTGATGACCTCGACATGATTGGCTACCGCGACTTCGATGTCAACCACAATTGGTCACACAATAGTATCCCTCCCCCCTTGCAAGAAACTGCCATCAATTTCATTGATTTCAACCACTCAACCATTCAAAACCAACATCATTCTTTTTCCGACCTTCCCCATGATCACACATTATCCCCTACCCAAAATATAGCTTTTACCACTATATTTTCACACTTCAAAGCCCCTTCACCAAAACCACCACGCAGAATCATCATACAAGGGACAGCTGGAACAGGAAAATCCCATTTGATTAAATGTCTGCAACAAGCATTTGTCGAAAACTCGCCAGCAAACAAAAACCCTTTATTGTTACTTGCACCAACCGGCGTTGCAGCCTTTAACATAAATGCCCTCACAATTCACTCTGCCCTTCGTATCCCTATCCAAACAATGCATCCTCTCGAAGGCCAACCACTCCTACAACTGCAAGAGCAACTTCGTCATGTAGAATACATTCTCATTGATGAAATGAGTTTCATTGGTCCCAAAATGCTTTCTCGCATTGATGATCGTCTTAGAGAGGCATTTCCTCTTCATCGCAATGCACCCTTTGGTAACCGCTCAATTATCCTTGTCGGCGATCTAGGCCAGCGACCGCCTGTAAAAGACATTCCTTTATATGCTGGGACGTCACGTGGCACTGCACTTTGGCGCAGCTTCGACATATTCATAACACTTTCGACCGTTTTCCGTCAACAAGGAACTAGCCCATCGCAAGTTGCTTTCCGGCAAATACTTGCAAATCTCCGGAATGGAATAGCTACACTTGAAGATTGGCAGCACCTAATGTCAAGAACAAGTTCATCTCTTACACATGAAGAAAAAAGCATATTTCAAGAATCCATGCACCTCTTTGCAACAAACAACTCAGCTGTCTTACATAATAAGATAATGCTAAAAAAATTAAACACCCCAGTGGCAGTGTGTTCTGCAGAACAACAAAGGCAGAAGACTCCTATTACAACAGAAGATGAACAACTACCTGCAAAAGTGCTCTTATGCAATCAACAAAAAGTTATGCTCACCAGCAACTTATGGGTACATGCAGGCCTCGTCAATGGCGCACTTGGGAAGGCCATCTCAATATTTTATTCAATTGATTCAAAGCCCCCAGAGTTACCATCCTTCGTGGTTGTTGAATTTAAGCAATACAAAGGAACACCATGGGACATTTCACACCCAACATATGTACCAATTTCTCCCATCACAAGAGGTACACGCCGTCAAATACCACTTCAGATGGCATGGGCTTTAACGATCCACAAGTCACAAGGAATGACATTAGACAAAGCAACAGTGGACATCGGCACCAGAGAACGCCAAGGGCTAATGTTCACTGCCATTTCAAGAGTGTGGTCATTGGCAGACATACACATCAATCTAGCATTCCCATTCTCACGCATTGCACAAATGCACAAGAATCCATATCTTCAACGTAGAATACAAGAAGAGTCATTGCTTGCATCAAAGTCTATTCAGAATAATACTCTTTAGCCATTCGTACAACCTGTCTTCCAAAATTAGACACATCGTAAACACCACTCACTCCATTACACTTTCACATACATTTGCTTGCTATTACATTTACTTTCATGTGCTTTTATACTTGTTGGAATCATTTATTTTATATTATATACTCAACAAAATTGTCAAGCATATCGATTACCACTTACAATGTTTCCTTTTTTTATGGCAACAGGTATGGACACAAATTACCTACGACAGTTGTATGCATGTTGCGAACAAATCCAGCAACAAGAACTAACCTTACAAGATATACAGACAAGGATATTGCCACAGCAATCAATGCCGCTTTACCGTCTGCGCCCAGCAATAGAGTTGTTAAAGAGAATAAGAAAACTACTTAAGCTAACAATTCACATTTACGAAAGAGATGGACACAGGCAAATGCGGCGTCAACTACAAGAACAACTCGCACAATATGGCACCACAATAAACACTAATTGGTGTTGCCGATGCCATGGCCCATCATGCATATATGATTAGCTGCTTACACTCAATTACAACTAAATGTGATAGAATGCTTTTATTGTACATATGTTTAGAAGCCAGCAAATACTCTCATTCTATTAATGTTTACTTACAAACTACCAAGCACATCTCCATGTGTAAATTTTACACTCGTTATCGATATGGTGTTGAATATGATGAATGAGGATACTTGTTGACAGTCTTATTGCTTTGCTAACTACCAAGCACATCTCCATGTGTAAATTTTACACTCGTTATCGATATGGTGTTGAATATGATGAATGAGGATACTTGTTGACAGTGTTTTTGCTTTCCTAATTATTACGTGTTATTGCTTTCCTAATATATATGCATAACATTCATCAACAAAATCACCACGCAAACCCATGTCAAAAACTATTCTCTTTTAATTGATACGCCCCAAAACTCCTCATAGATCACTGAAACTGTAACTGAATTTGGCAATCCCAATTTAGTAATCCTATCGGCCTCCCTTTGTACCTTTTGGGACAATTGCTAGTTATACTTATATTATAAGTATACCATTGTATTTATGTTTATGTTTCGATTAATTCACTGCATATAAATGCTTCTAATATTACCATAACTGAAAACTCTTCACAATTTTTTCTAAAGAGATTGAAAGGAAAGGCAGTGGACGAATTGCTTTCCAATGAAAATTTTATAAACATTGAAAATTTTATAATTTTAT